>NW_004624758.1:23398788-23446844 GCF_000247695.1 Heterocephalus glaber
TTGATTCCTCTTTTTCCCATTCCCCTTAAACATCCTTTTTATAAAAGTATATTAACAATATAATAAAGAATAAGCAGGGCCGGGGATTTAGCTCAGTGGTTCCGGCGCCATCCTAGAAAGCACAAGGTCCCGAGTTCAATCCCCAGTACCAAAAAAAAGAAAAAGAAAAGAATAAGCAAAAATAGTATGAGGCACACAGAAAACTGTCTAAGATACATCACTTGGTGAAAAAAAGTAATGGAAACAAAACTGAGTATTCAGCCAAATAAAAATACCTATCAGTTCTGTGGAGGGGGAATTTTATTTTTTAAAAACTGAAATGTTATTTCCATGACTAAATGTCTACATATATGATTGACATAACTATAAAGAACATTTTGACAATTATAAATCTGTTGCTCAAAAAAATTAGCAGTAGAGGGGCCGGGGATTTAGCTCAGGTACCAAAAAAAAGTTAGCAGGAGATATTAGAATGCAGTTGTTCCTGCAGTCAGCAGAACACAGGAAGGCTGTGCACTGTGCAGACCCAGTGGTAAGCATGTGTTCATAAGAGGAAACAACAGAATCCTGAGCTGAGCTCTCGGCCCTCTTACTTGGGAGGCAAAGAGATGTACACTGGGATTACACAAGGGTATTTCCAGTCTAATGGTCCACTGTTCTGATCTACAAGTCATCTACATTTCTTTCCTACCCTGACCCCAACATTTTGTTTTCTTACCTCTGCATGAGGAAAAGGTGGCTCTGGGAGATACACCTTGCTCTGCTTGTTGTGACAAAGCCTTTTAAAGAGAAAAAACAGACCAACATGTTAGGAAGTGCACGCGAAGGCGTTTGTTGCCATCTAGTGGCAGCATCACAAAATTAAACACTAAAGTTTATTTAAAAATTTTCCTGTCAGTGAATTTCACTGAAAATAAAAGCCAGCAGCTGTAGAGCATGTGGGAATATGTAGTTTTCTAAACCTTTAAAATTCCTCAATACATTTTTTTCTCAAAATAAATGTCTTGTTTGGGGATAAATTTAGATTTACAGAGAAGTTGCAAAGACAGCAGAGTTCCAGGTCCCTAACGTTAACATAATAAAACCATGATGCATCCATCAAACTAAGAAATTAACAACAGCACCTTATAACTTACTAAACTCCAGACTGTCTGGATTTCATCAGGTTTTCCATTCATGTCCTTCTCTGTTCCAGGACCCAATCCAAGATCTGATATTGCACAGAGCCATGGCCAGTCTAGAGGAGAAAGCTGCCTACCTTTCTTGGAACGTGGCTTTCTGGCTTTGCGCACACACACACACAGACACACACACACACACACACACTCTACTGTATTTCCTTCAGTGCAGCCCTGCTAAGTCCACCTGGAGAGGAGCTGAGCACCTCAGTCAGGAGACAGTGAACGTTTTAGGTCACCTTAGTTTTTCCCTAGTCAGGTATGACTTTAAAATACAGAGATGTCTGATAGAGGGAAGGTGACAAAGTTTACAAATGACACATCACATATGTTGAGCAGTTCTGACACTTTTTCAAAGAGGGAAAACATCACGATGTGTATCTGTTAGAGCCGTCTTGTAAGGACTCTATCAAAACAGTGTGACAGCGAGGATTTCAGGATTTCAGGGCTTGGATTTTGTATTAACTATACCGTGTATCTACTTTTTTCCTACCCTTAGTTTATTTTAACCTGGATCTCAAAAACACTGGTTTATATCTTTTCTGGAAGAGGTAAAACTACAGAAACAAAATATTTTTGGAAGGTCACCTTAAAATGTACAAACAGACACCAAACAGACCGGAGGCTGGATGCCCAGAGCAACTCTTGAGTAACAGCGAGGGAAGGAAGCAAAAGTCCCAGCCCTGGCCTTACCTGGCTCCATGATGATCACTCGCTCAATGAGCCCAAGTCTGATGCTAGCATCTGTCATTTAGACAACCCAGTTCGCTCCTTACACAGAGACAGGGAATGCAGAACCAGTGAGCGCTATTTCAAAACAGGAAAGATGCCTCTAGGACAGTGGCACTCAGCCTCCAGCCTACGCTGGAATGGCCCGGGTGAGCGTTTTGAAGCCCCAGCTGCCGCAGACCGATTAAATCAGATCAGGCCCACGACAGCTTCCCAGGTGACTCCACTCCCCTGGGCTGAGCTGCTGCTTCTCAGAGGGGAAGGGAAGGTCCCCAAGGACTCCCCAGAAGTGGATGTTTCAATGTTAGGTCAGAACAGGGCTTACACTGGGTAGAACTTATGTAATTCTTTTTTCTTTAAAAACAGGTTGTGTAAATCATATTGTGGGAAGAATATACTGTACATGCCCACCTTCTCATTTTCTTTTTTTTTCCCCTGACCTGCAACTCTAGTCCTGGCTGATCAGAGGTCTGGGCTGGTGATGCTTCACCGTTATACATCCCTTAAGTGCTGCACGAACCTGCCCCTCCTTTTGGCAGACCTAGTTGGGGGGTCACCACTGACTACCACACTAGCATATGTCGTGTCCATCTCAGCTGCTACCTTTTCTGGGCCAAGAGACCATTAAGTGCTGCCAGTTTTATTTCCAATTACCTCTCAAATGCATGCCTGCCCTGCATTTCTACAGGATAACACAAGCAAGTCTCAGCTTTCTCTTGGCCTTGCACGCCAGCCTTGGTCCTGCTACCCCTCCTAAAAGTCCCTTAATCACAGGGGCACCTACGTACAGTGCAGAGGGAATCAGGCTAATCTGCTTCAAACCTTCCAGTGAGCCCCCACTGTTGATATTTCTCTAGCTTCACATCCTGCTGTTCTCCACCTTTCAATAACCTATTAACAACGAACTACAGACAGTTCTTTGAACAAACCAAACCCTGTCAAGCCTTCCATGTGGACCTTGGCCTATGTTATCCACTTACCCACATTACCCATCCCTACCAGCCCACCCAGCTCATCCTCACAGGGTTTCTGTCTGGCTGGTATTCATTCAGGAACGTCTTCTTCCAGGAAGCCTTTTTTAAATCCACAGCCCTCTGAACAGCATACAGACACTTGGACACAGGTGTGTATGTACCTACATGTATACGTATCTCCCTCACATGGCCTCAGAGCGGCAGGAGGTTCACATGACTGCCTCCTCCTCTACAGTTCAGAGTCCTCAAGGCCAGAGACCCTTTTGGATCCCCAGTGCTCTACACAAGATGGCATTTATCACACGTCTATGGACCGAACTAAATAAGAGTGCAGATGAAAATGGAGAGGGTTATATGATCACCAAGTTTAAGATTCCAAGGGAGAGATATTGAGAGAGTTTAAAAGACAGACACCTCTCATGTCTTCGCCTGGAAACATCACCACGAACACGTCAGTTTGTCCTCCATAGGACACATGCACTCAAAAGGGTAATCTAGAAATTGATAAAGTGATCCTACGGTTCTCATGCAAGAATTATCAAGCAATAATACTTTGGAGAATTCTGACAGGAAAATCAAAGGAGAAATGTACTTTACCACAAAGTGCAATTATAAATGCAACTTCAGTTATTAAAATATATTGGCAAGGCCGGGGATTTAACTCAGTGGTTGCACCGCGTGCCTTGCAAGCGCAAGGTCCCGAGTTTGATCCCTAGTACCAAAAAAAAAAAATGTATATATACACATATGTATATATATATATATATATATATATATATATATATATATATATATATATATATATAGGCACCCCTTGGCCAAAGAAAGGATTAAAAGAGTAATACTAGAATAAAACCTAGTACACACCAAAGTTTAGCACATGAAATGAATACAAATCAGCTGAAAAAGTTAAGGTTATTCAATAAATAGTATATGGATATATAATTACTCGACTATTTGGGGAAAAATGAAGTTAATGATTCTCTCATGCTAAACAAATTCCAAATAAGATAGTTAAGGGTGGGGGAGAAGAAACTATAATAAAACTGAAATAAAATCTGTTTAGCCATGTTACATCAATAAGGGAGTAAATTTCAAACCATAATACAATAGAAGTAATAGCAAAATACTGAAAGAGTCTAAAACAAAAAACCTTCTTTCAAAAAGAAAGAAAAGGAAAAGCAATGAGCTAACTGCACTGTGAAACCCGGAATGGATCCTGAAACAGAAGACAGGAGTGGAAAACCTGCTGCAGTCAGAATACAGACTGGCATTAGTTTCATGTGCTTGTGTTAATTTCTTAATTTTGACAAATGTATATGGCCAGGTGAGATGTTAGCCTCAGGGGAAACTGAATGAAAGGATATGGAACTCTCTGTATTTATACTTTTCTGGAAATTCAAAGTTATTCCAAAGTACTGTTTATTATTATTTAAAAACATGAAAAAACTTCAAAGAGAAGTGTCAAAATATGAAAAAATATCTACAGAGTTATAATAAAAAGTTAACCTTTGATATATACATAAAGAGTTCAAATATATAAGAGAAATACAAAACCTTTAAGAAGTAATGAGCAAAAAAGGAACAATTTACATAAAAATCTTTCTGGAAAGCAATTTTGATTCAGATAATGAACATTAAAAAATATTTATATCCTTTGTTCCAGTAATTCCACTTTCAGTAATTCACCTAGAGCAAAAGATGTCATGATATATACACAGAATATTAATTGATGATCTATTACTAAAAGGCCAAAAAAAAAAAAATCGAGAAAAGCCATTACATTCAGTAAAAAATACTAAACTAAATTATATGAATAATACTGTAGTCATGTAAAAGTTATGTCTCAAAGATTTTACCATGCTTTAAACCAATTAATTTTTTAAAAGCAGGACCAAAAACTAAATATTCAGCATGATCTTTTTGTAGACAGAAGAAATACATCAGAATGCTACCAGTGATAAATTATTTCTAGAGTGGAATTATGGGTTCAGTTTTTTTTCATTTGTTTCTGAAACCTTTTACTTTTTTTCTATAGTAAATCTGTATTACATACATTAGAAAAAAATTTCTAAAAAGCACAGACATCCTGTAGCACTCTCAGCTTAGTGGTCCTGAGTTCTGTCCAGCAGGCTGTTCCAACAGGATGACACGTATGCAATGGGTAGGGCTGGACACGAAGCCACAGGCCCAGGGGACACTCCCCAGGGCCACAGGGCTGGGCCTGGACTGTTTTTTGCAATATTTTTCCTGAGGATCTGAAGGAAGAAACTCAGAACTTGCTGATTAAATCTGCAAGTGCTACTTAGGTGAACACTACTTATTCAAGATTGCTTTCTTCTCCCAGGAAATGCCCTGTGCACAACAGTGAGAGTCGGTGAGTGTCACCTCAAAATGACAGTTCTGCGGGCAGAGACCAGGGTATGGATATGGATGGAGAGGCCTGTTTGAGGCTCGATACAGGAAAAAGACAACAATTACATGGGGAGAAAAATGTACTTAAAGACCGTGGGGTAGGGGACAGTAAAATATCGGGGTATGTTATGGTAGGACAATGTGTAGATTCCCTTTTCAACGAGAAACCTCAATGCTATATCCATTTGGCCTCCACACTACTAAAAGGGACGAGACACACTCTATACTGTGTATGTAAGAGCCTCTTTTGTGGGGAGAGGGGCAAAAGAGTTAGATTCAAACATGCATTTAAATAATCTTAGAAAGGTTCAGTGACTCATTGTTTATAACTTGTTCATCACAGAAATCTTATTTAAAAATTTCTGTAATAAAACATGATTTTGTCAAATGTCTTACTGAAATAAATAAATTTAACTGTACTAGTCAGATTTGGTATATTTTAGACAACATGGGCTTGGGCTTAAAGGTTTTTTTTTTAAAACTTTTGGAATGGAACATCACTTTTTGTAGCAGGCAGATGGCAGCTGTAAGAGGGAAAGTAACATTTTTGCTATTAAATTTTTTTTTTTTTTTTGGTACCAGGGATCAAACTCCGGTCCTTGCGCTTGCGCAGCAGGTGGCGAAACCACTGAGCTAAACCCCCGGCCCCTTTGCTACTAACTTTTAAAGTGTAGGTCAAGTTAAGTCCTCTTTCATCTTTCCCTCCTCCAAACTATAATTCCAAAGGTGAGCAAAGTAACAGACTTGACTCTCAGAAATACAATCTTCTCATTATACACACAGAAACACAGTAAAATGAAAGTCACATAGTAATATGAGAAAAAACAGGACTATTTTCCTTCTTCCTGCTTGAATGTACCGAGCCAACTGAATTCCTAGAGAAGAACACTGACCTACCATTCGGCAAAAATCTGGGAAAACTCCAGGGAGCTGTTAGCCACTGGGGAGATGAAGTAGAAGGGGACGCTGGAGAGGCCGGCAGAGTCGATGTACTGGTACAGGCACTCCAGGAGGTCGTAGATCACGCCGGAAGGGTAGCAGGGGACCAGCACGTTGCCCCCGTTCCGGATGGTCAGAGCTAGCGACGTGAAGCCACAGGAGGAAATAGAAGGACTGTGTTTCGAAGGAGAGCACACTCTAAAACTAACGACTGCATTTCCTTTCCTACTTGCGCCCTCGCAACTCACTCACATGCACAGTAAACTGCTTCCCTGGAAGACTCGAAGCCAAACAGGGGCACTGGGGGCTGAGCTGTTTAACTTTAGTCCCTAGGAACAGAGTGTAAGCAAGGGTTTGGGCTTTAAAGGCTCCAATGGCAAGTGAGCTTCAGGGCAGAACCTACAAACTCTCTCTTTAGACCCTGTTCAAAAATGTGCTGGATTTGTCTCTGGTCTTTGACGATGGCTGAATGAACTATAAGAATAGGCTGAGATTTCCATTTGACTGCTAGTGGCATTTTCTTTTATTGATGTCTATAAAAAAACCCTCTAATATTTCATTTATTTCCTTTCTGTGGTAATGGGGACTAAACCCAGGGTCTTTGCAGGGAGCTACATCCCAAGGCTGTTGTGTGTGTTTTACTTTGGGATAGGGATTCACTAAGTGGTGACAACACCCAGGCGGGGCTCAAACTTGCAACCCTCTTGCCTCAGCTGCCCAGAGTGCTGGGGTTATAGGCACACATCACTGTACCTGGCTCAATCCTCCACACTTTAGTTATCAAGTGAAGAATTGCAATTTATGGATTGTAATATTAAAAGTACGACTGGCTGAAATAAACAAGGTGCACACGCAAGTTTATTTTTTGTTTGGTTTCCAAAACAAATTGATGCCAGTGGCTTTTAGGTAGAGGACCTGAGCTCTTGATGCCTTATTTCCTCTCCACTCCTACTCAGATGTACAGTTCCCTGGATGCTGTAACTGGAGAACTGGTGACTGCTGTTCCCACAGTATAGTACGATGGGAAAAAATCAGCATCAGTGGTCATGGCTCGAGGGTCTGTCCCTCATGCCCAAGCTCTAGGACCACAGGGAAGCCACCATAACCTTGCTGGGCTGCAGTTTCCTCTTGGGTTGTTAAATGGAAGGAATGAATGAGATCAGTGATTTTCAAGCTTTAGCTTGTGCAAAAATTACCCAGGGCACAAGGTAAACATGAAACTACTCTTTAGGATCCCGTTCTCCCCAGATGTTCTGGCTTAGGTCTGGGGGAGACCCCAAGCCTGCATTTTAATAAGTGGCCTCACTGATCTTGAGGTAGGTGGTGGAGGACCCCACTCCAAGAGACACTGAGTTAGATGTAGGGTTTTGCCAAATCTTCGAGTCTATGATTTAGATCATAAACCAACACAGAAAGCCAAGACTCTATTTGAGACCAGTTCTATCATGTTTTCACAGAAAGAATAAATTACATCTGGCTTAATTTTAGCAAAGAACAAAAGTAGATTATGATCATTTGGATGGTTAAGTAAAACTTCAAAGGACAGTGCCTTCTTGTCAACAGAAGGTGATTACTTTTTCTTCTTAGAACAGAAGGTCTGAGCTCATCAACTTCTCTCTGATAGCTGTTATGGACTGGATGTTTATGTCTCCCCTTCAAATTTATATATGGTACCCCTGAGCCCCAGTATAATGGTGTTAAGAGGAAGGGCCTGTGTGTGTGTGTGTGTGTGTGTGTGTGTGTGTGTATTAGATTAGGTCCTGAGGTAGAGCCCCAAGGTGGGATGAGGGCCCTTGTGAAAAGAGAAATAAGAGAGCACAGCTGCCTCTCTCTCTTCTGCATGTGAGGACACAGCAGGAAGGCGTCGGTCACCCACAACGGGGAAGAAGCTTCCCCGGGAACAGCCGAGTGGGACCTGGTCCTCATGCTTCTCAGTCTCCAGAACTTTGAAACAGAAATGCCTACTGCTGAAGCCACTGGGTTTGTGATATTTTATTACAGCAGCCCGAACTGATGAAGATAGTAACCAAACCGTTTTTCTGAGACAAAGGCAGGATTTCTAGAGTTTATGGACAATTATATCCAAAGGAAAACAAATTTCTTCCAAGTGAAAGGTACCCCACATGGCTCTCAATTTAACAATGTTTTTTGTGCTACTATCTGTAAAGGAAAGATTTCTTTACTTCTTTGTCAAATGCTACCCTGTAAGCTTTCTTTCCCTACCAAATCCCACCAAAAAGCAGGGGGTTAGATAAAAATTATCTGTGGTAGAATGGTGAGTTTTTGTTCTGTGATATGCTAACAATTTTAATTTGTTAAAACAACTACTCTTTATCTTCCCTTCAAATTTAACATATTTACCACAGGACTGTAATTCATATGTCTCACTGCTGGGTGGCTTGATCCACTGGTGGTACATGCAGGATTGTCCTATCAGGCAGCTTTTTATTAATTTCGTTAGTAAAAAGACCAATAAAAGTGATTAGATTCATTTCTATCACCAGCGGTACAAGCCTCCAATGGATCAGTCATGCATATACCATCAGTGGTTCAAGCTGGTGGGAACATGTTAAATGGTTCCTGTTGACAAGAGCAGACTTTGAAGAACGTAAGAAAAGGTGGAAGTAAATGGTAGGAGAATGGCTTTAAAAGAGACATCAGAAGCTGGGCATGACAATGTGCACCTGTAATCCCAGCACTCCAGGAGGCTGAGGAAGGAGGATCCCAGATATGGGACGATGTAGCAACACATGGTCTCAAAATAAAAAAGAGTTGGGGGAGTATCTCAGTGTGAATGCCCTGAAGTCAATTCCCAGTACCATAAAGGGAGGGAGGGAGGGGGAGAGAGAGAGAGAAGGAAAAGAGGGGGGGTGAGGGAGAGAGAGGGAGAGAAAGAGAGAAAGAAAGTGGGCAGAGAGAGAGAGAGAGAGAGGAAAAGGGAGAGAGCAAGAACACCAGAGGGTGTGATTATGAAAGGGAAGGGACAAAGACTACTACAGAAGCAAGGAAATGAAAAAAATCCAAGCTAGATCACCAGTTCCGGACACAAAAGGGCTCCATACCCAGGTTGCTGCAGAACTCTCCCACCATGCCATCAGGGTTTGCTGTGGGGATCTGGGTAAGCCCTGTCAGAACGAGAACATCGCTGTTTTTGAGAGAAGCTTGGTCCATGGGCTGAAAAACAAGAGAACTGCACTTAGTAATCTAAAAAGGAATGCAATTTACAAACAAGAAAAGAACAAGTGCACACAGACACTGCTCTTTTACGTCTAACCCATCCTCTGGTCTTCCACTAAAGGGGTCCCAAGTGCCCCTCTCCCCACTGCACAGCAAGTGAGTGCTGGGAGAGGAGCAGAGCTTTGTCTGTATTTATAGCTGCTCCCATCGCAGGCATTGTCGCCTGAGCTCTGCCTCCTGTCAGATCTGATAGGAGCCTGATGCGTACAGTGAACGGTGCATGCTTGAGATCTAGCTGTGTGCTCTTGATGAGATCCAGTACCTGATGATCTGATGTGGAGCTGAGGCAGTGATGCTAACACTGGGGAGTGGCTGTAAATACAGATGACCATTGGCAGAGAGGTCTGACTGCACAGAGACCATAATAAATCAACTGCTTGCAGGCTCTTATCAGAACCATAT
Organism: Heterocephalus glaber; assembly: GCF_000247695.1. Next base: position 23,408,663 of record NW_004624758.1, read on the forward strand.
CCAGGAGTGGCAAGTGACAATAAAGCTGCAGCTGGTGGCAGACTTTATAGTGGCAAGTGAGTAATGTTCTTCAATTGCATAGTTGCATCTGGTGGCAGGCTTTAAGTCAGAATTTAACACATTGTAGTCTGCACCTGGCCTGTCCATTGTTTTATTTCCTACTTCCATCCACACCTCTTTTTTGCACTGTACTCTTGTGTCATCATAATTTTGGTAAGCCCACAACCAACCCTAGCCAAAATAAGTAAAAATCAAACATCACTGGAGAGCTTCTTTGAAAAGGTCGGAGACCCAATGATGAAAGACCAGAAGACTCCAAAACTACCAACAAAAATAAACTGCATTTAAAAGAAAACGTCAAGAGTATTTTTGGGATGCTGGGTATCTAATGAAATTTCAAAATTGCTCTGTCATATGGAGACCATTAGGAGACCTAAAAGACAAGCCTTCGGAATTTTTCCAAAAGAAAAAAATGTGAACATAAAGAACAAAAGCAATTGTTGAAGGCCACCCCTTCCTCAAATGCATCTGCACTGACAGCATCACTCTCCGTGGCTCACTGCATTGCTAAAGCCAATAAGCCCTTTATCAGGGAACAGTGGATCCTGTCTGCTGCTAAGGACATCTGTCGTGAGCTTGTAGGGGAAGCCATAGTTCAAAAGGTTGCATGTGTTGCTCTTTCAGGAAACACCATAACTAGATGAATTGATGAAACAGCTGAGGATATTAAGGCACAACTGTTTGAGAGGATCAATGAATCACTGTGGTATAAAAGTCCGGTTGACAAGTCTACCAATGTCAACAGCAAGGCAACAATGCTTGCTCTTGTGTGATATATTTCTCAGGAGTATGTGGATGAGGATATGCTATTTGCATTTTGTTGTCAACCAATACCACGGCTGCAGAACTAATCAAATCTTTGAATGATTACTGAATCGGTCAACTTGTGTTGGTGTATGCACGGACAGAGCAGCTGCCACAACTGGACACCCTTCTGCTTTCACTACTGGGGACAAAGAGGTTACTTTTGAATATTAATCTACATACTGTTTCACCTATAGGGAAGTGCTGTTTGGCAGAAATATGTCACTTGAACTAACTTTTTGCAGGATGTGATTAAACTTATCAACCACATGAACGTATATGCCTTTAACTCATCTGTTCATGCAGCTCAGTGAGGAGATGGCTGCAGAGCACTCATATTGTCTCTTATATATGGAAGTGAGATGGCTTTCTAAAGGTAGCTCATTGGCCAGAGTTTTCGAATTATGAGAACTACTCCAGAGATTTCTTTCAGAAAAACAGTCACCATTGACAGCACACTTCGGTGACACAGAATGGGTCACAAGACTTGCTTACTTGTATGACATATTCAACCTGCTCAATGAACTCAATCTATCACTTCAGGGAAGAGTGACAATTGTGTCCAAATCAGCAGATAAAATGGCTGCAACTGTGTTCAAGTCAACAGAAAAAGTGAGAGCCACAAGTAAATGCAGGGCTTTCTCACATGTTTCAAGCATTACCCGCGATTTTGAGTGACTGAGCCTCTTTCTCTCAGCTGGTGCATGATCACCTATCTCAGCTTTCAAAAAGAGCCTGAGTATTACTTCCCAACTACAACAGACCCCTGACCCAGGAAGGAATGCATCTGCAACCCATTTATGAATAAGGCAGATGAATCAACTTTGCCCATGCTAGAAGAGGATCAACTGCTTGAGACTGCACATGATGGTGGCCTTAAAAGTATGTTTGAAGGGCCGGGGATTTAGCTCAGTGGTTTTGGTGCCTGCCTCAAAATTGCAAGGTCCCAAGTTCGATCCCCAGTATCAAAAAAACAAACAAAAGTATGTTTCAGACAATGTCAAATCTCCATAGATTCTGGATTAAAGTCAAGGTGGATATCCTGTGATTGGCACAAAACCACTGAAAAGCCTGCTTCCATTTCTAACATTCTATTTTTGTGAAGCAGGGTTTTCTGCAGTGACAGCAGCAAAATGAGATTATGGAGTAGACCAGACATAAGCAACACACTGTGGATGTCACTGTCTCTCATCACCCTCAAATGGGACCATCTAGCTGCAGGAAAACAAGCTCCGGGCTCCCACTGATTCTGCAGTATGGTGAACTGAATAATTATTTCTTTATACATTACAATATAATAATAGCAATAAAGTCCACAATGAATACGCTTGAGTCATCCTAAAACATGGCCCCACAAATCCATGCAAAAATTGCCTTCTAGAAATCATCTCTAGTGCCAAAAAGGTTGGGAACCACTGCTCTAATGAAAAGACCATTATGGAACAGCAGTGGGGGTAGGAGAGAAAAAGAGGAGGAGGAGGTACAGGAACTTAATGGCATGAAGATCAAGTTCTTTGTCTTGATTGGGATGGTGATCACATCATACCAAAATTCACAGGATTGTTCATTCTAGATGGCTGTTTATACACTGCACCTCAGAGCAAGGCATCTCTAGCTAGGTGTGGTGGTGTGTGCCTATGATTCCAGCACTAAGGTGGAAGCAAGAGAATCACATGTTCCATGCCAGCCTGGGGTGTACAGTGAGTTTGTTAATGAGACTTTATCTCAAAAAAACTAAAGGGAAAAAAAGACCTCAAATCCAAGGCATTTCATATTTGTATAATACTTTACGCTCTTCAAAATGCCATCCACATGAATCCTCAGTGGTTCTCAAACTTCAGAATGGATCAGATTCACCCAGAAGGTCTGTTAAAGATGGATGGATCGCTTGGCCTACTCCCAGTTTCTGATTCAGCCTGAGGCTGGGCCCGAGAACCTGCATTTCTAACAAGTTCCAAAGAGGTGTTCCAAGCAAGTCTTGTGACCCATTCTGTGTCACTGAAGTGTGCTGTCAATGGTGACTGTTTTTCTGAAAGAAATCTCTGGAGCAGTTCTCATAATTCGAAAACTCTGGCCAGAAAAACGCTGGCCTGAAAATCACACATTGAGAACAACTGCACTGTATATCTTGATTCTCAAAGTAACTCTGAAGTGCAGAAATAATCAAACATTTTGGGGTTACAGAGTTGGACTCAAACAGGTGAGGTCCTTTACTCTAAGTCCCAGGGGTAGAGGAACCAGGACGAACACTGGGTTAGGATTAGAAACCCAAGCCTCTTCCCAATTCCATGATGCATCCACAACCACAACCCGGCTAAGTTTTCCGAGAACCGGGACTACATCTTGAGCCAGCTCCCTTCGATGGCTTCCGGGAGTCTCCTGGCCTAACACACCTCATCTTCAAGGGAACTGTGAAGTCTCACGGTGCACACTGTGATCCTATGATGTTTTATTTTCACAATCAAAATTTGAATTTAATTTTCATTATTTTCAGAACCTTTAAGAAAAACACTACCTTTTCTATGGAAATGGGGTTCTAACTGGAAAAGAAAATGAAACCTATGGAGTGAGACACTGGAGGGTTCATAAGTGTTTTCATCTGTGACACCTTTTCCTTAATCCTACTGAAAATCCTTCCTGAACATTAAAAAAAAAAATCCTGCTGAATAGTTTACTAAGAGGTCTTATCTTCCCTTTCTCTGTACCACGAGTACATTTTCCAATAAAGAAAAAAATACCAAAGAGTAGTCCAGCATAATCTTACCACCTGGATGGTCAACTCTGCATACGTGTGCCTTTCACAGCATTTTATATAAGCCTGGGCACATGGACTGTGGTCGTATGTTATAGGCTGCTTCATAATATGACTTTTCCCCTGTGGTACTGGCAATTGAACCCAGGGCTTTTGTACTAAGCTACATCTCCAGCCCTTTTTCGTTTTTTGAGACAGGCCCTCAATGAGTTGCCCAAGCAGGGCTCAAACTTGCAATCCCCCTGTCTCGGCCTCCCAAGAAGCCGGGACTACAGGTGTGCACCACCACAACCAGCAGAAATTTCTTTAATCATAGAGTCCAGTGGAGAAGATGACAACAATGTACAAATAGCTTATTTCCTCTCTGTACAGATATACACCAATGCGTGTAACAGCCTCTTCTTTGCACAAGCAGAACCTATCTATTGGTACTTCTCCAACAAATACGGAAGGCAAGAAGGAGAGGTAAAAAAATTTTTTTGCAGCAAATGTCTAATAAGCCTAGAATTGCTTCCTGTGTGCACCAGAAGGAAACGAGAACGGGTATAAAAAAGACCACATCGGGCCGGGGATTTAGCTCAGTGGTTTCGCCGCCTGCTGTGCAAATGCAAGGACCTGAGTTTGATCCCTGGTACCAAACAAAACAAAACAAAACAAAACAAACAACAAAAAGACCACATGCCTGTAATCCCAGCACTCAGGAGGCAGGAGGATCCCCACAAGTTCAAGGCCAGCTTGGGCTACATAGTGAGTTCAAGACCAGCCTCAACTATTTAGTAAAACCTTGCCTCATAAACAAACAAACAAAACAAAAAACATCATATTGGGTGGCAGGTGTATATTAAAATGGCAAAAGTTTTCCAAAGCTCTTGCTAGAATAAGCCCATAAGGTTGAGAGGAGACCTCACAGGACCCAGGAGCCCTGTGAAATGGTGTAGACAATTCTGTGTGTGTCTGTGTGTATTTTTCCACAGATTTAATTGAGTTGTTGGACAGGACCCAGGACCCCAAAAAAGGTTAAGAATGACTGCAACATATAACAAACAAGGTGCAAACTCTGGCCCTGACTATCTCTGAACTTCAGTCATCAGCATCTTCTTTTGAAAACTCAATGCCCACAGGCAAGCAGAGGTAGCACCACAGTGTGAGAACCAGCACCCACTGAGTGGAGCAGTTAAAGAAGCCCTTGTGATCGGCTGGACTGGATGCTCCTACTTGTAGCCCACAGCTCAGAGTCAGTCTCATGACTCCCAGGGCCTAAGTACAGCACCAGGTTTAAAAGGCTTTTAGCAACACTCTCCAAAGCCCTCTGTAATGGCAAAGGGCAAAAGCATGTATTACTGGTGTCGATGGCCATTCACGAAATGCTTCAAATGGGAACATTTTGTTCACACGCACATATAAAAAGAAGAAATCCATACTGTTCATGAGTCAAGTAAAAACACTTTATAAAAGTGACAGTCATAAACGAGCCTGTATAATAAAGTCATAAAATACCCTAAGCCTAGGACTGCCATGGCCACTGTGCGGGTTCCTTCATAATTTTTACTGCATACTTTACACAGGTCTGAGAAAAACACCCAGTCCAAAGGCGCTAGAAGATTGTTATGGTTTACATCTAGATGTCCCCCCAAAGCCTCACGTGTCTGTAGGTGGGGCTTTGAGGAGGTGATCAGATCACAGAGGGGGGTGGATACTCACAGTGGATTGGTCCACTCATGAGTTTATAGCTAAGTGTGATGCTGGGAGGTGAAGCCTGGTGTGACCAGGTTGGTCACTGGGGGTGTGGCCTGGCAGAGTCAATCTCCCCCTCCTCTTTGATCACTCTTGGCGTCCTGCTGCCACGCTGAGCTGTCTCTCCTCTGCCAGGCCCCTCTACCACGCCAGCCAGCCTTGGAGCCAGCCGACTATGGACTGAAACCTCTACAAATGTGCGCCAAATAAACCTTTCCTCTTTAACTTCTGGGTGTCAAGTATTGTGTCCCATTGTTGAAAAAAGTAAGACAAAGACTGTGATCCAACTGAAAAGAAAATATTTATGTATAATAATAAAAAAGGATTTTTCACAAAGCTATAGAAAATATAAAGCAAAGGTTAAGAGTTTGAACTGAGCACATAAATGTCAAGAGGAATGCAGACTAGAGACTCCACTGGCCCCGTTGAGGTCATTCATAGATGGCTTTTGGCAGATGAAGTTTTGGTTTTCGTTTCTTCTTTGGCCAATGAGCATTCACTCACTGCTCTTGGGACATCTCTGTGACATCCTCTTCTCCCCTCCCAAGAGGTCCCAGCACCACGTGCTCCCAGGCCTCACTACCTTGTGTCTCAGCACTAATCACGAAGAAGGAATGCCTAGTTCCTTGTCCTCATCTCCACAGGACTGGGAAGGTCCCGCAGGGTAACGACTCTGTATCCTTGTTGCCTGGCAAAATACCCAGCATACAACAAATACTACACACACTACACACGTGTGCTCAACAAGTGATACAAGAAATACTAAATAAACATGGGCTTAATAAGTGAAAACACGGTAAGAAGTGTGCAAGCGTGCCAGACTGGCATGAGGGGCACTAGAAGGCAGGCAGGTGAGAATAAGCAATTGTGGGAGGGTCTGGAGGGGCAGAGAGCAGAGAGAGCCAAGGTGCGTGGGCCAGAAGAGTTCACTCGGCTTGAATGGACAGTCCACTGTGGGGCTGAGAAAAGAAACTAGTAAGAGAGAAGGTAGAATCGATAAAAGGCTTCAAAGTCAGAATCATGCAGGCTGACAACGTGGGCAATACAAAGCCAACAGGCTGAAGCAGGGAATAGCATTTTAGTAACAATAATTGCAGAGGGAGAGAGCAAATAAGGAAGAATGTTTATATTTTGGCAGTACTGGGGACCAAATGAATCTAGTTGAGCTACATCCCTTGGCATGCATGCATGCATATATATAAAAATATAAATATATATAAAAATATATATATAAATAATTTTTTTTGATAGGGTCTAGCTAAATTGCTCAGGCTGGATTTGCACTTGTAATACTCCTGCCTCAGCTTCCCAGAAGGCTGGGATTACAGGCGTGCGCCACCATGCCTGGTGGTAAGAGGATTTTTAAGGCAGCAGCTCAGACACAGAGGGAAAAACATTAATTTCATAGCAGTTAAGAATGAGAGAGAAGAGTCAGATATGCACACTACCACAGAAAACACTCACAGACATTTGGGAATGGACTGGATAAACAGGGCAGTGGAGAGAGGAAGACCTTCAGAGGACCTCAAAATCTGAAGTTAGTGTTGCAGTCTGAGGGAAATGTGGAAGATGCACGACTGAAAAGACCTCTCAGGAGGCTACGTCATGTAGTGTTGGCAAGGCACAAGGTTCTGGGGCAGCTAAAAGGACTCATTCTGAGGGTGAGGCTGAAGCCATGGAGTGTGCTGTACATGGAGACCTGCCGGGTGCCAGTTTCCTCACAGTGAGAGAAGAGCGGCAGGCCTAGGGTTGAGGCTTAAAGGTTGTCACAAGATAAATGGGAAGAGGGACTAAGAGGAGAAAGAACATAATGTGGCGAAGAGCTTTCTTCTCTGAAAATGTGGACATTGAAAAAGGTAACTTTCTGATACTTTCACCCAATAATATGGCAAAAATCAAATAGAGTAATAAGAGGAAAACACTAACAATAACAATGCTCAGAAGGCCTAGACCATAAAGAATCTCCACAAGAAATTGGTCAAACTGGTCTCATGAAGCTGTGAGATACTGTGAAAAAGAGAAAAAGTGAGTCTGTCCAGGAGCCAGTCACTTAGAACCAGAGACGGTGATTTCACTCAGACTGTGAGACCAAATCCACGGGGCCAAACAGGATGCAAGCAGGATGTCCAAGACAAGCTGAAAAAGGTCCACAGGGGAAACTGCATTATGACTAGGAGACAGAAAAAGCAGTAGTCAGGCAATGAGGCAGTTATCTTAAGGCCCTTTCCCACATTAAAAACACAGGGTTTATTTAAAGGCAGAAAAGGAATCACAGAAAATGTTAGAGACCTATAATTCTTTCATAAGAGAAAGGAAGAAATACATCTGGGATCATGAATCATAACATCACACTCTGCCTTTCAAGATAGATTAATTTATTATCATTATTATTATTATTATTATTATTATTTTTTTTTTTTTTGCTTTGTTTTTTTGAGACAGAGTCTCATCTCACTCTGTAGTTCAGGGTGGCCTGGAACTCACTATATAGCCCAGGCTGAACCAGTAGCAATCCTTCTGCCTCAGCCTCCCGAGTGCTGGGATTACAGGCAAGTGTCACCATGCCCAGGTTCAAGATCAATTGAAATCCCCCTCCTCCATGGGGCTCCCCAATTCTCTAGCCAGAAGGGATATACCCTCCTGAATCTGGTGGTTTTCTAGCCCTAAAGGACCATCCACTTGCACCCTAGAGAAATGTTTGGTATGCATCCATCTTTCCAGTTGTAACTTCTGTAAATGTACCTACCCTGCCCTGTTTCAAGCTTTACAGCTTAGCACACTCCACTGCCCGAAGGAGGTATTTAAGAAACAGCACTGACTAAATGAGAAAATGAATAAGTAGACAAATACCCAAATGCATGTAGGCAGCACATTACTTCTCAGATAAGGAAATAGTCTGCAGAGGTAATATACAGCCGGATGAGACAAACAAGACCTCAAGTGTGGGAAGACAGACCACAGCCCAGCCAGCTGTCTAGCCCCCCATCCCCCACCCCATGGGACCCACTGGGACTGAGCCCAACTCTCCAACTACCTCATGGATGCCATGCAGCTCAGCTTCTCTGCTTTCCTTGCCCTAATATACTAGGTTTAATTTTCACTGTGGAGCTCCCAGGGCACAGCAAAGTGCTGCATGAACAACAGAACATTTGGAAAAATTCAGGGGGAGGAAAGTTCTGTAAAATATGAAACAACAAAACCAGCCTATCTAAAGACCACCTTATTCTAAATATCCAATTCAAAGAATCCAAATTGAAGATTTTTTTTTTTAGATTTAAGGGAAGAGTCCACATTTCTTACTGCTATGGTTTTCAAGACCTCAGGAAACAAACCAACAGGAGCATCCTTGAATTCCAATATCCAAAGGAAACGAAGCAGCATACAAGAGATTCCTGCATGCCCACTTTACTGTGGTACTATTCACAACAGCAGGGTACGGAATCTGCCTTAGTGCCCACCAATGGACGAATGGATAAAGAAAATGTGGGGTTGATATACACAACAGAATTCTTTCCAGCCCTAAAGAAATGGAATCTTGTCATTTGCAGCAAAATGTATAGAACTGGAAGACATCATGGTAAGTGAAATAAGCCACACAACAGGAAAACAGATATCACATATTCTCCCTCATACACAGAACCCAACATTAAAAGTCCACCTGCAAGTAGAGCAATGACCACTAGGGACTGGGAACAGTATTGGAGATGATCAATGCCCATGGTACGCACATATGGAGATATCACGGTGAATCTCATTATGTGTTAATTATGTGTAAATAAATACAATGAAAAATTCCTTCTAGCTAAATCTAACCAAAGTGGATGACTATATGGACCAGAAATAAAAAATACTGTAAAATAACCTTTGATTATTTAAATAACGAACATTATAAAGAACATTATGATCTACTTAAGAGATGAATGACAAAGCACTACATATCAAATATTTAACAGAATTAAATGATAGAAAGAATCCAGGCTTACTGGAAGATCACAACAGATCATGCTACTCCTTGCCAGTAAGGGTTCTACTGAAGTGGACCAGGGGTTAGCAGCTTTTTCTGTAAAGTGTAACTTTAAAGTAGAGCTCTACCATTATAACAGGTATGGGACCATTGATAATCCACAAGCAAATGGGTGTGGCTGCAGCCCACCAAAAGATTACTTATAAAAACAGGTGGAGGGCTAAGTAGAGTCCCCAGGGCACAGTTTGCTGGCCTCTATAGTAGACTATCAAATTTTCTGAGCTAAAACGTCTCTTACCCCTGCTAATTCAATATAGAATCCAACAATATGGGTAAAGAAAAATCTAGTTTTTTCTTTTTTACATTACACAGGTTGCCAGCTAGAATTAAAATTAATTATGTAGGTATGTTGCTCATTACTTTCAAGACCTTATTTTCCCTTTGAATTTATGGAACTTGTAAGACTAATTTACCGGAAATTACATCGATAGTTCTGTAAAAGCGTTGATAGGAGAGGACAAATTGGAAGAGTTGGCAGCCAAGTCATCTTTCTGTCTTTTATGGAAGAATATATTGAGGATGATAGAAACTGCCAATAAAAAAATTCTGATTCAGTGAGACAGATTATGATGACATTGATGGGCTTCTGATTTCGATAAGCAGAAAGGGTCCAGGATTTTGCTAGCTACAAGAAAAAATACCAATGTGTCCCCTTCTAGACCTTGAGATAAAACTTGGTTATAAAAGAATGTATGAAAAAACTAATACAGAATGGCAGCTGAGAGGCAGTCTATTGTCCCACACCAGAACACAGCATTCTTTTTCCCATATTAAAGTAGAATGTATTGATTAGCTTGATTTAGCCCTTCTACAACGTATAACTAGATCAAAATATCATGTTGTACAGCATGAATATACATTCACTTTTTGTCAGTTAAAGATTCTTTCTTTCTGAACCAAGGACACTCGCTCAAACACAGTGTGTGTTTCTTTCTTTTTTTTTTCACAGTGAGTGTTTTTAAAGCTTCAGAGAGATGGTATGGGCTCTCTGTAAGAAGCGTGGCAAGTGCCAACTATAAAGTCGTATGGCAAGTCCATGGAGAAGGGTCTTCTGTGAGCTCAGAGAAAGCACATTTAAGACAGGGAGGAGGGTGATGATGCTGGACAGACCAACTCTCTTTTCTGGAAAAGGCTGAAACTGCACAGAAGATGGCGCTAAGGTTGAGTGGGCTGTGAGCCCAACTGTGGGTCTAAGAGAGCACTGCCTATTGAGAGGTGCAAGTGTTTTGAACTGGGAGACGATTAGGAAAGAAAGGACCACGGGATCCAGTTCTAAGCTTCACCTTCGGCTTTACTATGAAGACAATAAAATCTTGAGGTTATGTTAATATATTAACAAATTTTACAAATAAAATGGGATACAGGGTCCCATTAGTTATCTATAGATCTACCTCCTCATTAATTAGCTATCTAATCTCTCCCACTGCCTTACAGACATGGAAAGAATGACAATTTATAAAGTAAACAATCCCAATACAATACTTTACAAATACCTCGAAAGGACTAAATATTATATTCACAATAACATTCATGCACTTAAGCTTCTTGCCAAGTATGGCTTTACGGAATGACGACCACCGGTTTCCTTCTACCTCAATTCTTCCTACCTGACCAACCCTGCTTTCTTGGGCTCCTCACTGCTCGCAGTGTGCTGCAATCACAGTGGCCTCCACCGTGTCTCACATACACCCAGCTTGTGCAGCTCAGGGGCTGTCACCTGCCCTCTCTGCTACTGCTGTACCCTCAGCCTCACAAGGCTCACTCCTCAGGGCCCAGTTCAGATGACGGCTCCAGAGCCTCCCCCGACCATGTACTCTCTACTAGTCTCAGGTACTCTAGAAATGCCCCTGCTCTATTGTTCTCAGAATTTGAACCACCATCTGAAATGATCCTTTTATTTATTCATTTATGTCCTGTTCACCATTCTCTCCCCATACATCAACTGAACATAGGATTCACGAGCAGACTTTGTCTGGTCCCTGGTCGGACATAGTCACTCACACTTAAATAAATGCTTGGCACTTGGCCTCTGGTGAGAATTCAATAGTTAATGAGTGCTGAGTAAATGAACAACCTTCTGTGCCCCACATCAGGTTATAGTCTTGAGTGAGATCAGAGGAACTCAGAATCTTAAAGGTGACCCTAAAGGATGCAGAATTCTTTCAGAGGACAATGCAATCCTGAGACTTGAATAGTTTCCTACTGTATCTGAAGAAACCAAAATTAGGAAAATTTTAAAATGGCCAATAGGACACTTGATACATTCTGACTCTGGATTAAATTACCACAAAGCTGAGTTGTTAAAAGGGAATTTATCATTACCTGAGGGTGGGTGGTAAGCAAGGAAGATCCAGAGACATAAGAAACTTTCTCATAATGGGACTGGATAATCCAGTTGGAGCTTCCGAGGGCATAGCCAGAGCTGAGAGGAGTCACCTGGACCACACCAAAAAGCTCCTAAAAAGAACCACACGGAGAACATGTGAGCTTGCACAATGCACTCAGAGCAGGGAAGTCTGCAGGAAAAGCAACAGAAATAACCTTCTTAGCTCAGAAACAATGACTTTAAACCAGAAAGTCTAGAATGAAACAGACTACGGAGACCATGTGATGGATACAGAAAACAATCCTGCGGTCTTTACTCGTCACCTGAAAGTTTCAGCTCATCTGCTGTCACCATGCACTCGATATTCAACTCATTAAAAGGCAGAGGTGACATTACCAAATAGAACAAAGACTCAAATACTTTGGTATTCCTTTTCTATTTTAAGTTAGGGATTCTACACTGAATAGCTCGGGGCATGGGTTAAGAAAAATAAACAGGAAGCCTGATCACTTACGTCAGAGCTCAAAAGTCATTCTTGACAAATGCTTCTGTTTCCTATTCTTTTCATGCCAGCACAGGACAGAATCAAGTGCTGTGCTCACATGACACGATAATGCAGATGCCCTCTCCTGACTCCTTACCCGCTGGCCCACTGAATGCCTGCTGATGACAGGGACTGTGAGGGTTAGGAATGGGCACCAAAAGGAAACCTGGGAGGGTTGGAGGAAAATGACATGCTTTTTCCTTGCACAAGATTCTCAGAGACAGAATGGCTTAAAGAAGGGAACTACAGCATCCTCCAAAGTACAAGAGTATGAACCGAAAGCATTCATGAATCCCGTACAAAGGTATATTAACACTCACAATCTTCTGAGAATATCCCACCAGCTGGATTTTACTAAGGGCGGAGTTCACCTCCTGCATGGTATAGCATCTTCTCCAGGTTGACACCTCCACTGCATCCTTAAGAGGAGAAGGCAGCAGCCTGCAAACGTACCACAATATCAATTCCTAGGTGAACACTTCTTCACGGAAGAGTGATGTGTCCACTTTATCTAAGTTGGCCAAGTTTTTGGCATGTGATTGTTTACAATTTTTAATAATTATTTTTATTTCTGTAAAGCTGGTACTATGATCTTCTCATTTGATTCTAGTTATTTGAGTTTTTTTCCCCTTGGACAATCTCACTAAAGGTTCGTCAATTTCGTTCACTTTTTAAAATACCTTTGATTTCATTGATTTTTCTACTGTATTTCTATTCTTTATCTTGTTTTTCCAGCATATAGCTAGATTTGTTTTTAAATCCAGTCTGATAATCACTGCCATCTGATTGGATTGTTTAGTCCATTCACATTTAATTGTGTTATTAATATAGCTGGATGATGTCTGCCAACTTAATGCTTGTCTTCTGTGTGTCTCATGTCTTTTGTCTCTCTATTCTTCACTACTTTCTTTTGTATAGTATTTCCTGATACAGCATTTTCATTTTCTTACTGACTTTTCACTATTAATTGAGCTATTTCCTTAACAGTTATTCGAAATTTTTTTTTTTTTTGGTGCTAGGGATCAAGTCAGGGCCTCATGCATGCTAGACAAATGCTTTACCTCTGAGCTATACCTCAGCCTGAGGATTTTAATTTAACATTGCATATTCTCCTCCCTATTAACAAAAGATAAATGAAATGAACTTCACTAATGGGCTGGGGAAAAGCAATGGGTTTAACAGAGATGGGGCTTAGTATAAGAGAATAAGACATGATTTGTGACCTTTCAGACAGCACTAGAAATTTTCTTTGAACAAACAAACAAATGAAGTGTGTCACCGGAAAAACATTTTATCATTTGCTCTAAAAGTATGGAGAATAATCTGGAAGCGGGACCTCTCTGAGAGCCCCTGTACAGCAGACATCAGAGCGCCTCTGGTGAACTGGAGGTGGGCATTAGCCTCTCCTCTTTCTCCTGAAGTACAACGAGCAGTAGCAGAGGGCTCCTGCACCCCCCACCCCCGCACTGTAATGGCCCAACATGACCCTCAGGATAAAATCCAAGGCTCTCTCGTGACTTTATTACAAGGCCCTCCTTGCCGGGTCCACTGAGCTCTTGCAATGCCAGGCCCCCTTGTGCCTGTGACACATCTACTTGCCCCCTCTGTCTTCCTTCAGTTTAGGGGGACCACACTTTTCCTCCTGCTTAAAACCTACGTCGTTCATCCTGTTTTCTCAGTTCTTGTGACATCACCTAGGAAGGGGTACATTCATGTGCTCTTGGGAAGCTCCAGACTGGTGTGTCAGAGTGCAGGGAGCGGTACAGAAGTGCCCCTTGGAGGAGGCTACTGTCAGGGTGCTGCTTCTCCTCCCCTTCGCAGCCCTATACCTTGCTGCTTTGAGGAAGGAGAGGTTTTTCTCAGAGGCACTGATAGGACAGAAAAATGGCTTTACGTTCAGACAAGCCTTTTCACTTCTGAGCCTCAATTTCCTCATTTGTAAAAAGGAGAGAATGTTACTTTCCTTTTACGAGTTCTTCTGCAGCGGTAAACAATACAGTGCACGAGAAGAGACGCTGAATAAAGGTTTGTCACCAGCCCTGTCCCAGTGCCTGCAGGGACATAGTCCCAGGGACACACATACTGTCTAGCAACGTGGCGGCAGACTCCAACCTGGAGCGATCACCAGGATCACTCCGCAGGGGTTGCAAGCCCGAGTGCCCACGCACTGCTCTAGCTGGTCTCAAGGGGGAAGCAAGCTCCTCCTGCTTAGCTCCTCCTCTAATCTCTCAGGATCAGGACACCCTGCCCGGCCTTCTCAAGCTGCCCTTCATACACAGTAACAGGAGAGGGATTTCTAGACCTTACACCAGAGGTGGAAGGCTATCGTGGGGATGGCGCGAGAGCAGGAAGGGTGATAAGGGAGTCCTGCCACTGCCCAAAGCAGGGCGAAGCTCTGCCTCCTGCTGGGTCTTCTCTTGGTGGCCCTTGTCGGCATACTGTCCTTTCTCCCCTGCTCATCTAGGACGATGTCTTGCAAAAATGAGGCAGATTAAAATCTGCAACGTCTTTTCCAATAGGAGGACTTGGTCATTTTAATGTTTCCGTTCTTGTTGGCGATTAATCAATTTCCCCTCTCATACCTGTGCCTAAATTCTTTGGGTATCTCACTATTCTAGTGCTTCATATATCTAAAGCCAATTAATTGTTATTTCTCTGTTTGGAAATACTAGAGTTCCATTTAAAAAAAAAAAGGTTTGATGACTATATTTCACAAATTATTTCAGTAATTTTTTAATTACCTAGACAGAAGACTTAAATGAGGGATCAGTAAAACATATTATTGGCTTTTTGAAAGGAGTAAAATTGTTATTCTTTTGTCTAAAGCTGAGGTTTAACATCTAACTTTTTTCTCACTCCCCTGGTGTGCACTGGCTGGTTTTAATAAAGCTTTTCAATCAAGCTATTGCCACCTTTGCTCAGAATAGCATTTTTTACCTCATTCAAACCCTCCCTAAACTGCCAAGCCCAGCCAATCTTGGCCCTTAGAACTTTTGCTAACAACCTTTGTGAGTACAAGAACTGTGTCTTAAACCGTTTCTGCACCATTTTTCTAAAACCCACCATAATGCCAGGCTCTTGGTGGATACTCAATAAGTCTACAGTACTCCGAATTCCGTATTTATATTTAGGGTTTTCTTGCTAACATCCATTATTACCTTTCCTAGATGGGTACTTTGTCGTTCCTTCCTTCTATCTCTAAACATCTTGTCTAGCTTAGCTCTCTCTAAAACTGTCCTCATGCTGGAGGTCATAATAACAGAGAGGCATTTACAGGGCCATTTACAGCCATTAGGATTATTGGCTGATGTAGGATAAGTAGGATAAGGAAACCCAGAGGGAACTAGTTTTTTTCTGGCTTTCTAATTTATCAAAGTCAAGTTCTAAGAGTCTAAATTTTTCATAAGTACTTTTACAAGACTTCACTGTTTTTTTGTTGTTGTTCTTATCCTACTTGAATGCCTAATAGAGGTCTGTCCCAGAGCTCTGATACAACACCAAAGCTCTGCTGCCTCTTCCCACCTCCCAGCAGCAGGAGATCGCTGTCTTTTAAAGCTGCAGGGACCACTTAAAAGCTGGTAAGAAAAACACTGACTGGGCTCTAAGTGCTGAACGAATAAATGAACAAAATCAATATGTGAGCTGAATGTAAAGAATACAGGAGGAGAAGCTTCCCCTCATTATACCGAAGAGCACAGAACATAGGCGCAGGAGGGGTGGAATGGGATTGTTAGATGCTCTAAATGGAGCCAACCTCACAGTCAAGCACTGTAGATGCCAACCTGAAACTACAGTGTAATCTCAGGTTTTGGTTTTAGACCAAATTATCTCTAGCAAGAATAAAGGCGATTACTTTGACCACCAAGGCATAATGGGAGCAAGTCTTGAGAGTGCCCAAACCATCTCTGCTCTAATTGTGTAGTTAGGGCCTGTTCACCAGAGCAGAGGCCCGGAGGGATGTGCCATATTCCTGAGCCAGCCAGATGTCTCAGTGCAAAGTAATCAGGGGGTTTTTGTTTGTCAGTCAACGTCCCAGCAGCTGGGTGAGCAGGAATCAGTCTCTGGAGGCTGCTCGGCCCTGAGTGAGATGAAATGATGAAGTGTCGGGGCTCACAGGGCTCAACGAGCTGCGATGGCACCTGCCTAAGGGGACTGACTCTCCCTTGGACACCTTTCAAAACAGCACCATAAGTGGACTCAGAGCTAATTTAATTCAGTCCTCTTATGTTACAGAAAAGGAGACTGTGCCTTAGAGTCTGGATGACGGTGGAGGGGGCACAGCGGTGGGTGAGAAAGCAGCTTCCTCCTGAGTGCCTTGTTTCAGCAGGAGAGGCGGGGTCTGAAGATGAACAGGCTCAGAGGCAGAGGTGTGGTGGTGCCTACAAGGAGGTTCCATAAGGCAACCGTACATTGGAAGGGGAGAACGCAGGCGTTTACTGAGCACCTGCTCCATGCCTGTCACTTTTATGGACTTCACTCGTGAGGACTCACTCAGTCCTCACAACAACCCTATGCAGGGACTATTTTATAAATGAGAAAACACAGCCTAGAAGAAATAAATTGCTGCAGCTACTAAAAAACTGATCTGAAATTCAAAAACCACTCTTAACTTCTAAGCCTGTACTTTTTTTTTTTGGCAGTACTGGAGACTAAATCCAAGGCCTCCACACTGAGCTAGATCCCCAGCTCTTCTGATTTTGAGACAGGGTCTTACTAATTGACCGAGTTGCCCACATGGGGCTTGAATCTGTGATTCTCCAACTTTAGCCTCCTGGAGTTGGGATTAGAGGTGTGTGTCATCTTGCCAGGCTTCTAAGCCCATAATTGAAAATTTTCTTCCTCTACAAATAAATTCCTCTACAAATAGCCAGAAAGCGATGGAGCAGAGGAACATCAACTTTAATACGTATGTTTTTATAGTCTTCTTTAAGGTATGAGCTTTTATTGTAAATTCAGAGCTTCAAAGAGGATTTTGACAGTATCTTGTAATGATGCAGCCTTATTTTAAACTGTGGATTTCTACTCTTATAAAAATATGCTAGCCTTATATAGAAAATACCTGAGGCTGGGTTAGTTTCTTAGGTGGAATATTTTGCTTTAAAATTTCTCATTAGTTGGGCATGGTGGTGTACATCTATAATCCCAGTACTTCGGAAGCAGAGGCAGGAGGATTGATGTGAGTTCCAGGCCAGTCTACAACTACACAGTGAGAGTCCCTCCAATCTCATTAAAAATTTAAACTCTGAAGTGAGCAAGATTTTCCTTCCCTTCAGAATCCATCTCTTTTTCCAGGAGTCTAAGCTGCAGTGTCAAAATGAGGAAGAAAGAGGGCTAACTTCTTTGCAATAAATCTCAAGGAGAAGTGTCAACTGAGGCAAGGAGTCATACAACTGTCAAAAAGCAAGAGAAATTGGTTTTTTGGGATATATACTACTAATACATCAAATGCTAATTCATACCAACTTCCAATGATTTAAGGGAATTTGTCAGATTCTTTTGACAATGAGTCTGAAAATTTTTAATTTATTGTTTTCTGCAGTTGACGGTCTTATTAGTAACTCCAGCTACTAAGATGCATTAATTCTAGGCACTTGACCAAGATCAAGAGAATTCTTGTGCAAATTTTAAGCGTAAGTAAAGCCAGGGGCTTGAGTCTCAAATCCAGCTCACTGAGGATTTGCTTGGATTATACACAATTTTAATGTTTGAGCCAACATTTTAAAAAAGATTTAAAAAAAAGAAAACTCACAAGTAAAACACCCATATTTCAAGCTTTTAAGGAAAAGAACAGAAGGTTTGGCAGCCATGGCTTCAACATTCCCCAGTGGCCAAGAGCTGCAGAAGCTGGGTTCCTCTAAAGTAGAACTAGACAGAGAAAGTACAGGAATTAAGGGGAAAAAAGAATGAACAAATAAGATATGGCCTATTTCACTTGGAAGATTTCAGTGATCTAGATGGTAAACAACTGTTTCCCAGTGCAGTATGCCCTAGTACTTTGGGACACGAGATAGCAACGGCTGGTGATAGGGAGAAACCTAAAGGTGATGCAAATCTTTCAACACCAATGTGGCCCAAATGAAGCAACTTCTAGTACTCTTTTTTTTTTTGGTATCGCGGATCGAACTTGGGACCTTGCGCTTTTGAGGCAGGTAACGGAACCACTGAGCTAAATCCCCGGCCCCTCGACTGGTACTCTTGTCCAGCTCTAGGTGAATATTCCAAAAGAAGTCTTTTATATGATGCCTATTAAATACACAGCTCTTAAAATTCTCATACCAATTCTAATATTTATGCTGAGTTTAGCAAGGAGATAAACAGGACACAGCTTTCTTGGTATGTCCAACACCTTACACATTCTTTACAGTCTGCTCAGTCAGTAACTA
Source organism: Heterocephalus glaber (assembly GCF_000247695.1). The sequence goes on from NW_004624758.1 coordinate 23,427,290, forward strand.
AGCCTCCTCTCACCCTCAAAGGTCAAAATATAATACCTGACCAGAGTCAAAAACAAAGCCAGTCTTTTCCAGTGGTGCATGTTATTTTCCTTGCTTCTTTAACAAGTTAACTTTTGGTTTCTAATTTTTGCCCAGTAGGTGGCGGGATAGAAATTGCAAGGTTTTATTTCAATAACCTTTTGGTTTTTTTGAGACAGGGTCTCACTATGCAGTTCAGGCTGGACTTGAACTCTCACTATGTAGCCTAGGCTGGCCTTTAACTCATGGCTACCCTCCTGTCTCGGCCTCCTGAGTGCTGGGATCACAGGCATGGGTCATCACGCCTGGCTTACCATGCTTTCAGAAAAGTTTCCTAAGCATCTTATGGAATACCTTTCAGGCCCCCATTGCTAATCCTCTCTTCCTTTAGGTTCCAAGCACATTCTCTCTTATGATATCATGATGGCATCTCTTTTTGGGAGCCAGTTATTTTGTTGTATTTTACAAAAAATAGATGGCAAAGAACAACTGCCAAGGACTTTGCCCAAGGTCACAGAAGAGGCAAATAAGGACTTGGGACTTCCTAAGACTTGGCCCAGGGTTTGGGAAGTCAGGAAATCCTGACATTTGAGTACCATTTCTGGTGTGCCAAAACTATTTGCAGCAAAATATTATAAAGGGTATAAATTTAAAGAGGAAGTAAGGGAAGTGTTCTTACTTACAGCTAAGTGTTCTACAGGGAAAGAAAGAAAACAAGTCCTAAGGCTTCTAAAGAGGGAGATGCAGGGAAATGGCACCCTATGCAGTCCAGTGGGTGCAAGAAAGAGGGGAAGAAAAGAGGGAAGGCAGCATAGCAAGGGTCAGAGAAAAGAGCTGAGAGCAACAACGCCAGTGTGGAGGGGAGAGGACCACGCACTGTGCTGGGCAAGCAACCAGATCAAGGAAGCCATTCAGATACGGAGGACTCGGCTAAGTGTATCTGCAGAAAGCATTTCCTAAGGCGAGGACCCTGTACACCACATCCCCAAACAAGGAAACACAGAAGTTCTATAAAATAAAATATGGGAGGAAATGTGCAAAGACACACTTCCCTCCCACCCGCACAAGAAGTGGACCGCACGCTACTGCACACACGTGCACCAAGGACAGCCCGGCACAGGGGTGTGGTGTGCGGACTCTGCAGCCACACAAGCAAGTCCTGGGCTTTGAAGCCAGATTCCGCCACTCACTAGGGTGACTTGTGCAAGTTACTAGACTTCTCTGTGCCATTCTTCTCTAATGTGAAATGGGAGGAACACCACTACTCACCTCAGAGTTGGTACAGGATTACATAAACAACGTATTTAGAATAGTGTCCGACACACATCCAGCACTACAAAAGCTAAGTAAAGTAAGTCACATGCATGAAAAGGAACAGAGGGGATACACAGGCTCAGACTCTCCCAACAGTCACGATGGAGAAACAAAGGATATTCTTTTAAAAAAATTTTTTTTGGTACCGGGGATCAAACTCAGGTCCTTGTGCTTGCGCAGCAGGCGGCGAAACCACTGAGCTAAATCCCCGGCCCACAAAGCATATTCTTCTAGCTACAGAAACACATTCTTGTAGAAAGAAGATAGGCAAAAACTAAGACATTCTAAAGTTGATGGCTACCATTATCACTGATCTAGAGGGAAAGGGAAGTCACTCGCAAGATAACTGGAAAAAAGTAGATTTGGGTAGGAACGTGAACTACTAGGAAGTCAGAGGTGAGATTTAACACAGGCTCTCCACGCTAGGACCAGAAGGCCAGTCTGTTGTGATACAGGGAGGGGGGTGAAGGCAGTAGTTGCTAAGGTTAAAGACAGTTAACCATTTTAAGACTGACTTCTGTGCCTGCAGCTTTCTGAATAGAGGACATGAAGAATCAAGCTGCCTCCTTGCTCTCTCTAAGGTATTTCTACTTCACCTCTTACAATCTGGATTGCAACTAAGCTCTCTGCGGACTGGCAGTGACTTCCTAATTTCCAGAGCCAGGGCCCCATCTCCACTGTACGTGAAGGTCCTTCTGCAGCATCTGAGACCACTGGCAAGCTTGTATTTTTAGAAACTTCCTTTGTGTGTTGGACACCGCTCAGCTCTCCTTGTACTTCCATAATTATTTCTTTGCAATCTTTTTAAACACTTCCTACCAATTCTCTTCTTTGAAGCAGAGTCTTCTTCATGCTCACTGCTACTGCCTCAGTCCAGGTCTCTGTCATCTGCCTGGGTTTCTCAAGCAGCATCACTGCTGGTCTCCCTGCCCCCATCTCTGCATTTCCATCCATCCTCCATGCCGATGTGGTCATGTTACTCTCCTATGGATTTCTGCTGGCAAATCGCACTCTCTCAATGTAAAAGCTGCATCTCACATGAGTCTGCACCATTTCACTCCAATTTACCCTTACAGTTTCAAATTTCTCCTCTCCTCTGCCTGCACTAACCCACACAGAACTTCTCAACGGGGACAGGGTATGCTGTGTCTCATGACACCACACATGGGCCCCTCTCCCCAACCTTTTCCACCTGGGAAAGTCCTTTACTCCTTCCAGATCCACCTTCATTGTCACCTAAGAACTGTCCTCCTCAGCTTCCTTAAGGAGTGAGAGTTCTTCATTTTCTCACTGCCAACTGTGCTGTGGTTAAACATCTCACACAAAAGGCCATGCGAGACTGACTGACCTGTTGAATCATTGGGGTTTTCCATTCAACCCTGAGTACTTCAAACATGGAGCCAAACGTTCCTAAAAACTCTTACACCCAGAACAAAACCTTACTGGCTGAAACAAACATAATCCCTTCATATGCTGGGGAGACTCTTCAATGCTAACATGGTCAGTGATGAGACATAAAATAAGAAATCAGTTGAGACTGGCAAAGCATCCCGCTCTACAGTCGAAAGGAAGAGGGCTGTTCTCACCGCTGTATGTCCTTATTCTTCCACAAGGAGGCAGACTGAGCCTTTGGCACTCTTTCAATGAAATTCACCAGCTCTTCCATGAGAAGCCTACATTTAAATAAAAGATGTGACAAATGATTAGAAAAACTCCTTCCTCTAACTGCAGCCAGGAGAAATAGACTAGCCCACCTCCCCCATCCCACCCAGGCACCATTTCATACTGTGCTAGACAAAAACCTAGCCCTCTTGGTGAATTTATCGTAAAATTTTTGAATAAAAAAGATTCAACCTTTAAGACAAATCTTGCTTGTTTCTTGTCTCTAAACACTGAGCTACGTAAGCCGATTTTAAGTCATTCTAGGATTCTGGCCTTTACGTTACTGAAGGTGAAGTTGTTAAATGACTGTGAAATAACAATTTTGGTGGCAGCAGGGCTGGGACCAAGATTACTTAAAAAAAAAAAAAAAAGACAATACGAAATGGACGATATTTCAAGGACTATCCGAAAAACAAAAGGATCAGCAAGAAGAGATCATGAGATGGGGTAGAATAGCACAGAACTGCGGTCGAGGGCATCTGAGAAATGCTGCTCAGCTGGGTGGAGGGCAGACACACTCTCGGGACTCACAGCACAGAGAACCGTGAGAACTCTTGGACCGAAAAGCTAGCAATACATTTTCAACACCTTGTTCATAATCGAATGTAGATGATTCACACTGACTTACATCCCCTCCATATCAATGTATTGATAATGGCAGGCTATGTATGTAAAAGCATCTAATGACTGAACATCTTCATCTCACTTCCATTTTTTTACTTAATCCTAATGCCATCTCTTCTTTCTTGGTGGGCGGGGGTGTGTGTGCTTAACTGGGGAAGTTTGCACTAAGCTACATGCCTAGGCCCTTTTTGAAAGAGGATCTTGTTAAACTGCCTAGACTGGACTCCAGCGTGTAATCGTCCTGTCTCAGCCTGTTGGAATGTTGGGATTACAGCTAGGTGTCTCCACGCACAGCTCCTCCTATCTCGGAGAAGCAGTGCTAGTTCCAGGATCTCACGATCTGGGACTCAGGTTCATTACTGTTCTGGCTATGGCTTTCTCAAGAACAGCCTGGGCCATCCATCCTCACGCTCTCACTCCTTCAGACCACAGTCTGTCATTTAGCTTCTCCGTCCCTGGAACTGATCTGTCCCTGAGCATCTCACTTTCTTATAATGGCCCCTCCTCAGGTCCCTTATGGTTTTCTGTACACAGTGCAGGAAGAATGGTTGCATGCACAAAACAGATTGATTCATTCTGGTCATTCCGTCTTGTTGGATTCTACAATCCAACCTCAGAGTCTAGATCCCATATAATGGGTCCTGATGGTTTTAACTTATTACTTGTTGATTTATTTTTAAAACAATAATTTAAGAGATATTTTTTCTGGGGTAATTTCCTTCACATAATTTTTTTTTCAATAAATGATGCTATGGTTACTTTCAGCAACCATCTATGTCACTAGGCCTGGCTGGGACAGAGAAAGAGGCAGCAGAACCTTCTTAGAGTCAAAGGAAGACTATACATTCCTACTCCAAACCCTAAGGAGTGAGTGCAGTGTTTCACTCTGTCACCAGCAGGGACAACTTAACCACCTACTTACTTATCCGTTGCCTGTTATCTTTCTTTTTTAAATTAATTTTATTGGTACATTTTAGGTATACAATATAATGACATTCATCATTGGAAATTTGCACCTTTACATAATCCATCTTGGTTCTTATTTTTTCCCCCCTTCCCCTACCCGCCCTTCAACCCCTCCATCCCTCCCTATTTACAAAGACTTTGTTTCCATTTTTTCATTTTCTCATATTAATTCCATTCCCTTCTTTCCTTTCCTCTACCCCTCCCACTTCCCCCTCCCCTTTGCCCCTTTTCTTCCTATTTCACATTATTTATTATACCTTTTAGTCCTTATTTACACTTTCAGTTTCTCACACTAGAGAAGCTATTCAGTGTTTACACATGTGTGTCAGTTGCCTGTTTTCTTTTTTGTTTTTTGGTACCGGGGATCAAACTTGGGACCTTGCGCTTGTGAGGTAGGCGGCAGAACCACTGAGCTAAATCCCCGGCCCCAGTTGCCTGTTTTCTATAAGCTATCTCTAGAGTATGCAGTAAACTATAAAAAGGAATATCCTGAAAGCAAAGTAATAAAATTTCTTCTGAAGCTCTCTACCTTGCATCTTTCCAGCATCTTCCCAAACTTTACCTCCTGCAATTAGTATCATCTGCAAGGGAGCTGTCTCTGTGAACTCCCTTCAATTTACATTGAAACAAAATGACTAACAGGACCGCACACAGCATTAATATCCAGGCATTTCCAAGGAACAACCCTTATCTAGAGTCACGAACCTGCCCCAGAAGGAAGTAACAATACCTCCAGGCATCATGCTCTGCTAACCAGTCTCCACCGAGGAAGGAGCTGCAGCCACATCCCAGTGGGCTTAGCATATGGGGCTCACCTGCCAATCTGGACAGTGGGCTCCGTAGCATACACTGTGCCTGTGAATCCCGTGTGCTCCGTGATGTAGGGCAGTGCCATCATGCAGTGGTAGTTAGAGATGAGAATTACATCTACTGTGGACAGGTCAATTAGCTCGGTCTGAAAAGAAAGGGAGGATGAGACATCTCTAGGTAGGAGACACAGATCAATGTGAAGTGACTGAAAATGATGCTGTCAGAATGCAGAGAAGTGGTTTTTGTATTTCAGGGTAATGAGGCCTTTCCCACCAACTTTCCACTCTCACTGTAGGATTCTACTAATATGGACATTAAGTAGCAAGACAGGATAGTTAACAAGGAAAATGCATACGGTCCACCAGCAGTACTACGATGTTACTAGAAGAGTTCTTCCGGGTTAAATGTGAGGCTAAAGGACAACAGGGCACGGCAGCAGCTGTTGCCTAGCAGGTGAAACCAGGTAACATAAAGCGAGAGCGCAATCTCAGCTCTCAGGTGTACTAGCATGTACTGCACCACCGGTACAGATCAACAGGAAGAGGGGAGCAACACGCAGAAACCTACTGTCAAATGTCAAACCGTGAGGCAACTAGTTTTTGTTTGTTGAGGCAATTTTTAACCACTAGTTCTGTATATGGAGTCCCTTTAAAAAAAGGAATCACAGCCATGAGAAGAAATTCACATTCTATCCCAATCTTGGCCTAAATCTGCCCTTGTAGTCTGTTATTACAGTCACGTGAAGTACAAAAAAGGTTAGCAGGGAAGGGAAATTGCTATCCAAGTTTGGTAAATGTTAAGAAAATTCTTTTAGCAGAAGAAAATTTTCTCCCATGAGTGTAAGCCTTTCCTGCCTGTTAGGGCTCCATTCTCTTCTTCCACTGGCCTTCCTGATGTGCCTGGATGAAAGAACCCACTTGCTCCTCTAAACCCCTAAGTGCTTTCTGTGTATCCCCCTTGTGACAGCACTCTGTACAGTGGCACCTCAGAGCAGCACCGTGTGCTGTCCCCCCACCCAACTGTGGCAGTCAACATAGAAGAGGCTTGGTGCACTGGTGATGAAGGACTAGGCTGTGTATGGTCACCGTCTGTGTTAGTGAGAGGCTGTGGCTGAGATGTCACCACACCACTCGGAGCTCCCCTCAGGAGGAGCTGAGCCCCAAAACCGTACAGTGCACTGAGGACGAGAACAACCAGGTCATGGAGGTGTTTCAGGGAGGGGAATGGGTTTGGACCTAGTATGTCCCTGTTATAGTTTAGACGGAGATGTCCCCTTGGAGCCTCACATGCTCACAGGTGGGACTTCGGGGAGGTGACTGGATCATGCAGATGTGACACCTCAGCAGGTTAGTCCTCAGAGGAGTTTAGAGCCGAATGTGAGCATGGGAGGAGGTGGGTCAGTATGGATGTGGCCTGGGAGGGTCCATCAACTTGCTCTTCCCTTTCTTTCTCTGCTTCCCACAGTTGTGCCCTGAGCTACTTCTCTTCTCTATGCCCTTCTGCGATGCCACCCTGCCTTGGAGTGACCTGACCAGGGACTGAAACCTCTACAAAGTGAGCCAAAATAACTTCTCCTCCTTACAGTTGAGGGTGTCAGCTACTGTGTTTCAGTGATGAAGAAAGTAACTAAGACAGTTCCCATGGAGAAAAAGTAACAAAGATATCTTTAAGACACGCAAATGGTAAGAGGCAGCACAGCATTTTGGCTGTGGGTTCTTTGTAGCTGAACAATTCTGCATAAAGATAACTTAATAAAACTGCCAAGGCAGCAACAGCTTGCAAGGACAGCATGTGAGTTGGGGGTCCCAAGTACCTCATTGCTAGGCAGCAGCATTTATGTGACTAATATGCCTGGGACCTTAGCAGCCCATACATGTCACCCTTAACTCCACATTGTGGCTGCACTTGCACAACGACAGCCACAACAAAGGACCACAACACCACTGAGTGCTCTCCTATTCCTCTCAAGTCATTTCTAACCAAATAAAGAATTAAGGGAGAATGGCAGAGTTTCAAATCCAAAACAAAATGACAGGAGTGAGGCTAGAGCAACAATAAAGCTCAGAAGCATCACCACCTTCCTCATGCATACAGAAACTGGGTGATGAAATTTCTCTTTAATATATAAAAATCATGCTGGGTATGGTGATACACACCTATAATCCCAGTGCTTGGGAGGCTGAAGCAGGAGGATTGCTTCAAGTTCCAGCCTAGCCTGGGCTACACAGTGAGTTCCAGGCCAGCCTGGGCCACATAGTGAGATCCTGTTTCAAAAAACCAAAATCAGCCCACGCAGTCTATAATTATAAGAAATTTGGAAGGACAGTTGGAATAAAAAATGTATTTATTTTGTTTGTGTGTGTATGTATACACAAGGAGTGATCAAAATACATAGTGAATGTGTAAATTTAAAAATGATTACAGTAAAAGACACACTACCATTATCACCTCAAATACTCCCCCTTGCTTCCAACACATTTATCCCACTGTTCTTGCCACTTTCTGAAGCAGTTCTGAAATCCTCTTTTGTGAGTTGTTTTTTTTTTCATTAAGTTTGTGAGTTTCTTAAGTTACTGCAGTGAAGCCAAATGCCATCCAACAGAAAGGCAGGGTCGTAAAAACATGACGATGTATCCTCATCCACCTTACTCACCAGATGTGGCACTAGGTGACTTCTGTGTTTTCCTCCAAGTCAAAAATGGTCATGAAAGGTAAGCATTTTGAATAGATTCAGGACATCAAGGCAGTCACAACAGTGCATCTAAAGACATTCATGAAAGAGGACTTCTGAAACTGCTTAAAAAGTGGCAGAAACTATGGGATAAGTGTTTGGAGCAAAAGGGAATATTTTAAAGGGGACTATTGACAATGTGTTTTTTACGGTAATACATTTAAAAAATTTGTAAAAAATACTCCATATTTTTCAATCACATCTCATATATATCCAGAATGCATGCATAAACATTTCCCCCTGAAGGAATTTAACTTTCAAATCGTGTGTGTGTGTGTATATATATATTCATAATTTATATATTTATTTACTACCACTCAGCAGAATCCAATAAAAATTATGGAGTAAAATAATCATAATTTATTACCACCTATACTGTGCTAGAGCATGTTTGCAGTTTATGGTGCAGACTTTGGAGTATACAAAGATTTAGGATAGCTGGACTAATTATAAACTTCATAAGGACTGGGATTGGTTCAGCTAGGCTTGCCCACAAGCCAGTGAAACCAGACTGTAGTCAGTGTTTCTCTCCTGCTTCTACCACATTCCTATTTTTTCCCTGTCCTATAATGGCCTGGGTCTACCTTAAAATAATGATTATTACTCATTTGTGCCATATACTCTTGCTTAAAGAGCCTTCTATAGCTTCTTCAGAACTCTACATATGTCAATATCACTTTAGCTTGGGAAAAGGTGAGCCATGACATGGTAATCATCTAATTTAAATGTTGCGTACTCCATGGAGCAAGTCAGAGTCTTCTGAGCACCCATTCATGTCCCGCACTGTCATCCATAAACTGAAGGTTGTAGTCATCAGTGCCGTCTGTAGCACAATGAAAATAAATGCAGCACCTGGGATTAGGAATCTCTGAACAGATGGGGAACTGCCCCACCAGTTCCTAAGTGACAACTGTGGATGACAGCAATGAGGGAGGGCTCAGGATTCTTGACAACTTTCTCCCTTCATCTTCCTCCTTACCACTGTATCTCAAACTCCCTCCTTATCTGCCACCTTCAATTACAATGTCCTTCTCTGTTTTTCTTTTGCTCTGGTACCCACAAAGGGCACATATACATACTTCAAAGAGAGAGCACGAGAAAGTTTATTTATAGTTTCAAAACGTAGAAATGGGAAGAGTGAAAGGAAGAGAGGATTAAAATAAGGGAAGTTGTGGTGTAAACTGAATTATGAACATGTTTTCTCCAGGCACTGGAATCCGAGGGGCATGTGGAAAGAGGAGCACGTCTTCCCTATATTCACCTGTCTGTTGAGCACCCCATGCAGGCTACTCTGGGGAATAGGCCTGTCAACTGAGGTCACCTCCCTTTAAAATTAATGGAAACTGAGATGAAACTATTCTCAAACCCCAATAACAAATCTCACTGCAGTAATATGGAAGCATTGGGCAGCCATGATTCAGTACAGAACCCATGAATTTCAAGGAATATTCATATATTTTAAGTCAGCAAGAATTTTTACAGTTTATAGGCACTGGCTGAATAATGGCAATCCTCAATTACCCACTGTAAGCAAGAGCAGGAAAAGTATGGCTAATCTAAGCACAAAGGCATTAGAGTTACAAAACTGAAAGGCTTAAGTTATTTCCTTACCTTGCTCAAAACTATGTCCGAAAAGTATTACTGGGGATTACAGAAAGAGCTAGAAATAAGAACAGAGTGACTTAAATGATTTATAGACAATATAAAAAGCTCCTAAATGATGTTTTCGCTGTGTAACAATGTGCCAGGAATAACAAATTCATTTCAATTTGAAAACAGGAAGCTAAGCCCCTTAAAATTATTTCTTGACTTCACTGTGAGAGATTACACAATATGCTTAGTTTCTACAATAAGATTCACTTTCATCTTACCTCTGGTAAACAGAATTCAGGCACAGAATCCACAAATACATGACCTGAGCACTCCTTTAACTCCTAGAAGAGACAAGGAAGGGCAATACTAGTGAGAGATATCCAATAGGCACAACAGCAAAGAAAACCTCTAAACCATACCTCAGTGGTGGGAGGTTATTCAGGCTAACTGGTCCCTGTTTGAGCTCAGGTAGGTTGAGTGTCTTACTAAGGTAAAAGTGCTGCTCGTTGGCAGGCTCAGGATTCAAATGCATATTCCTTGATGCCTTTTAAGGAAGGACACATGCTGCCTCTATAATCCATGATCCAACCATTTCCAAGTAATGATTAGGAAGACCAGAGCAGCAATATCAGAATTAACTGGGGGCAGTGATTAAATCAAAGCTCGCTGGGCCCTATCTAATATCTAGGCAATCAAACTAGGGATGAGGGCATGGAGTCTCTGTTTATGACAAGCGCTTCTGCTATGCAATCAGGTTAGGAGTCACAGCCCTACACAGAGTACCCATCTACCAAGGGCGGGGGAAAAGTGGAAATAAGGATGGAGGATCGAGAGTAGGGAATATGGATTAAACATCCACTACCATCTGAATGTAATGCTTGTCCTCGCAGAACACACACTTGTAATTATAAACTAAATATATTTATTCAAATAAAAAAGCATTTATGTAAAGAATCAGAATATAGCATAACTTCCCACATGCCCATGACTTACTACTGTATTTATTGGGCCCGTCTTAGTTTAGATTCTCCCAAAGTCTGACCCTGACAAAAAGGTTTGAGTGCAAGTAGTTCATATGGGAGGTGCTGTTTTTCTAGTACTTCCCATGCAAATGAGGAAGGGATACACAGAAAAGAAGGTGGCTGATAATGGATGTCACCAAGCCACATTTCACTTTGGGCAACTGCAACTTATCCTCAGGGGAACACTCTGAGAATGATACAGAATGTTCACTTCCAAGAGTTCCTGTGGAAAGATGACAGAATATTTATTTACCAACCCCAGCAAAATGTGCAGTGTTGGAAAAAACTCTCAGGCAAAGCCTGACACAGACACTGGCAGCTGGAATTATGCCAGAGCATACTAACGTGGAAAGGCCAGCAATATGTGTGGCCACCAACAGGGTCTGCTACAATGCCTCCGAAAGGCCACGGAATAAGTCTGGGGTAGGTCTTTTCTATCATCCAGGTGAAAGCTATCTATGACTTTACAAGAGAATCAGTCAGAATTTGATCAACAGTATCCTTGGCTCTTTCCAGAAAGGGAAAATACTGTTACAATTTTGTTCTATCATATTTTCATTGTTCACTCAATATATATTTCCATGTATTCATTTATACATGTCTCTAAATTTATATAGTCTAAATGACTTTTTGCTCTTAATCTGCATCTGAAAATAGGGCATTTACTACATTATTGTCTTTTCGAATTTTACAAATCCCAGGAGAGAACCTTGATAGAATACTTCTGCCCCTTGCACGCTGCACACTTGGGTCCTTCCTCTTATCTGACTACTGTTTAACTAGTGACAGACTGAGCCAAAAAGACACTCAGGACTGTGTGTCTTTCCTTTTCTTTCCAGACAGGGTCTCACTATGTACTCCAGGCTGACCCTGAACTCACTCTATACCACAGGCTGGCCTCAAACTCATGGCGATCCTCCTGCCTCAGCCTCCTGAGTGAGTGCTGGGACTACAGGCATGCACCACCATGCCCATCTGAAAACAATTCTTAATTACAATGTATAGTACTTGGTAGGTAAAAAAAATGAGCAGTTACGTTTAATGGGAGAAGACCCCCAACTTCTTTAGGATGAGGTTAAAAAATGATGAAAGACAAATCATGGGACATTTCAAAGCTTTGCCTGACTTCAGATTGGCTATGCAATCTTGCTCCTGCACTGCTATGCATCAGGAGATGTCATATGATAAAGTCTCCTCTGAGGTGTTCATCCTTCCTAGCCTGCAGAAGCATATTTGTCATTCCAAACACTTACAATGTCACTGTATTTTATTCACCACTCCCACATACACATGCAAGTCATTTCCCTCACAATGCACTGGTAATGGGATGCTTCGAGCCTTTCTCAGGGAACAATGATTTATAGCTAGCAAGAGACACAGGCTGAAATCAGGTGCACAGTTTCCTGAATGTCACATAATTTTACAGTTAGCTATGAGAGCAATCTGGTTTCAAATTATGCATTTGGCTTAAACTTGAGGTTGGGGTGCAGTTACAGGAATTAATTACAAAAAGCACCTCTTTATTTAACAATATCTCTTACAAGAAGGAAATGTATTATTCAGATGAATCATGTTAAGAATCTTTAAACTCATTCAGCTTTTCAATTGTGAAATGGGGAGAGGAAGGATGATTTAGAGAGCCAAGAAGTGGCACACAGAAGATTTACAGTATTTAACCTTCCTATAGCTCTGATTTTTTTTTTTAATTAAAAAGTCCGACTGGATTATCACTTTGATATTTTTGCAGCTTTGGTCTCTCATTCAATAAGCTGAGCTCTTTAATAAGTATCACCTTTGAAACCACAAGTATACTTCTAGAAATAAGAGATTTCTTTCTTTTATAATAAAAAGTATTTGCAGAAGTAGTATTTAGATTTTGGCACATGCACAAATTTGATCTGAAACTGAACACTGAGAGTCTCTAAAAAGGTGCTCAAAAACAATAACTATCAAGGACTCACGACCCTAGCACGAATCTTGTCCCCAGACTCCCAGAAGAATATACATTAGGAAAAAAAAAGAGCTCACAAGTCACATTACTACAGGGTGGCTCTGGTTGGACAAAATGGCTTCCACTGGGTGTAGGCAGCCTTCAGTTCCTCATCTTGGACATTACCTTGTCTAGGAAAGCATTTCCATCCTTCAGGGACCAGCCAGGAAGATTACACAGCCTGGGACTGCAAAACAAAAATTAAATTATCCTAAATAGATTACAATCCTCAGTGATTTCATGGTGACTGTACTGTCTCCATAAAGTTAAAAAACAGTTTGATTACTGGCAGTGATGCTTACCCAAAATAACCATCCGAAAAAAAAAAAGAGAAATAACCATGTTTTACTGAGCTTAACAATTATGTGGCAATAGATTATTCAAAGCTCAAATAGTTTAGCACAAAATTAAAACAATGCTATCCAGAATAATAAAGAAAAAAGATAAATAAGACATTTGACATTTTAGAGTCTTTAATCACTGCCCGAGCTTCACCTGTGTTTGACAGCACGCCTGAGTGGAGGGCAGAATGGGTGGTACACAAGGCACGTGAGAAAGCAGCCCCAGCTTAATGCTCTGGTAAGAGCACTTTCTGCCTGAATATGGATACCTGACTTCTCCTCAAACCATACTCCGGAGTCAACACTGACAAGTGCCTCACTCGTTACCTGTGGCTTGAGCTTCCAATTATGGGAAATGAAGCTAGTTTTCACAAGTGCTACAAAATGACACTCTCTCTAGGTGAATAGTTTCTGGAAGGTGCAATTAAAGACCTTGAATTAAAAAATAATTTACTTGTAGTGATCTCCGGACTTAACTGTGTACTCTCTGTGATGAGAAGAATTATATTGGAAGCTGAAAATGCCAATAATTTAGGAGAAAAAAAACAATATATTGGTCAAATGAAAAAAGGACCGAAGAGAGAAAAAGCACATCCAGAATACAAACAGGACGGAAAGAGAATGTCGGGTCTTTTCTCCAAGTTAATATCTGTGAAGGAAAAATAAAGGGCAAAGTAAGGATGTGAGACTAAAAAGACTACTGTATTTTCCACTTCTCTTGAATAATTTATCAGATTCTGACTTTTTAATCAAACAGAAACACAAGTATGAGACTATTTGTCAAACTCCTTGGAAAGATTTTATTCAGAAAAATCTGAATAAAATATACGTGCATCTAGTTTCAGGAAAAGAGAATTTTGGGAGCAGCTTTCAATTTTGATATTGATGCCAAACCTACAGAAAAGTCTCAAGACTGTATACACAAAGAACTCCCACACATCCTTTAACTAAATTCACTTAATGTTTGTACTTTGCTTTAATAATCCAAAGGAGAGAATTCTGAATTTCATACTTGAAAATGAAAAGCACTACCAGAAGAATCAAAATTGACTGGTACAAATTACACCTGATAAACTTCCTTTTTTTAAACTGAGAGTTCTCTGTTCTAACCTCTCATTAAAATATTCCATTAATTCCCATCTTGTTTCATAGTCACGGATGCCTTTAATATAAATGTCTTACTTGTTGAAAAATATATTTACTATCAGATCAGAGTTAAAAAAGCAGGCATTCTAATAACAATGTAATAACAAGATGATGTGGACACCATCCTCATTTCATGCATGCTAACTCTCTAAAACAAGGCTGTAAATATCTACTCTTCTTACAAAGAGAATTGGACTAAAAGATGTGCTCTCTGTCTCCTCCCCATCAGGCACACACAAATAAGACGACGGATGCATTAGATGTCTTCAACAAATGATTAGAAACAGTATGCTACTTATCAGAAAATAACTCATTTTTAAAAGCCAAAATTTTCAGGGATTGCAGTTTGAACCTTTGACAAACACTTTCTACTAAGCCCTTCTAGTTATTTTGGGTTTGGGACATTGCTAGTAGATGGGACTAAATGTTGAAAATGAAAGTGCAACTCCAGGGTGACAGTACATGTTGAACATGCCTTACGGAAATGCTTGGGAACAAAAGTGTTTCAGATTTAGTGATTTGGATTTTGCAATATTTGCATAAACTTTACTGGCTGAGCATCCCTAATCTGAAACCTGAAATCCTCTAAAAATCCAAAACTTTCTAAGTATCACGTCTGCGAATTTTGGAACATTTCCTATTAGAGATGTTTAACCTGTAGTGCAAAGGTGAAGGGATACAAAATATGTCACCAAATGCCAAAGGATGCTGCTGACTATAGTGATGAAAACATTTGGTTATTCTGTTCCAATGCATTAAAGAATAAACCATAAAGAGTTAGTAAACTTTAATCAACCAAGGGGGAAGGAATTGATTACTTTGCACCTAATGATTGCAAAGTTCAACTACATAAAAATTTGTAAAAAAAACAACAAAAAAGGTGACAGAGATCACTCTACAGAAATCTACTTTAATAACAGGTGAAAACATTAGAAAAACTATGTTTGTAGATGAAAACATCTTTTTATCTATTGTTTAATAACCATTTCTAAGAAAAAAGGATATTATTCAAAAAATTTAAACTAAGAAAAAAAATGTATATAAGATTTATTTTTCCAGTGATTGCTTATTTTGGGAAAATAGGTAAACTATTTGCTTAAACAAGTAACCCAAGGCACTGTAAATAATCTCTTTGCCTATAAAAAATATTGAAAGGTAGGTTGAATGCAAGGTGCAATTTATTTTTTCCTTAAACGTTTTAGGGCTGGGTCCTGGGGATTGAACCCAGGGAGTGGTGAGCTACATCCTTTTTTATTTTTCATTTGGGACAGGGTCTCACTAAGTCACTAAGTTCCCCAGAATGGGCTCAAACCCACCATCCTCCTGCCTCAGCTTCCCAGAGTGCTGGGATTACAGGTATGTGCCACCATGCCTGGCTCTTTATACTTTTCACTTTTATAATTTCATAGTCTGAAAAAATAATAACGGAAGAGGTATGACTACATTCGTTCATTCATTCAAAAAATATTTACAAAAGCTTGTTACTCTAAGCAAAGTGCCGAGGTGACAGTAAAGAAACCATCTGTGTTTTAGAAGTTTGCAACCTAATACAAGGAGAGAAAACAGCAACTACAATAGAATAAAATAAAATAAGAACTATGACAGGGAAAGCAGAAAGCACCACGGGTCCCCACAGAAACAAGAATTTTTGAAAGTTTACAGTGCGGTGGTAGAGCAGTGAACAGGAGTCAGGAGGAGAACATAAAGAAGATCTCGCCCCTCCCCCCGTCCAACCCCCCCCCCAAAATAAAAGAGCCTCATTACTTGGTGTCGTATTGAAAAAGAAGAAGAGGTGGTAACTATACTTACTCAGGAGTCTTTACTGTGTGTCCAGCACTTGACTAAGTGCTAGCAATATATCTGTGAGCAAAATGGACCTGTCCTCCCGAGGAGGCAGGCAAGATGGACAAATAAAGCAATCACATAAATCAACAGGAGCAAGCTGTCCGAAATGATAAAGAGCTGCAGCAGTACCAAGTACTGTACCACCAAAGGTAAGGAGGGACCAATCTAGACAGCATTAAAGACTTCCCTGGCGATGTCTGGGGAATGTAGCTCAGAGGTAGAGCTCTTGCCAAGCATGCACAAGGCCCTGGGTTCAATGCCCAGTTCTGTGGGAAAAGAAAAAGACCCGGCTGGAGATATGACTGAGCCTAGATCTAGTCCCAGCAGGGTTAAGAGGAAACCTGCTCCAGGGGCAGGGTACGAAGGGCACAGAGAAAGAAGACCACTGGCAGGCCCAGTGACTTCCTCCTGTTATTCTCATCAGCCTTTGGCAGGGCCACCTTACATAAAAGGTTATTGAAATAAAACTTCAAGAGTCCCATACACTCTCTTCCAATCCTTCATCCAACTAGAATGGTACCTCCTCCACATCCTTCTAAAATAGGAATTGCCATCATAAAAGTTCTAAGAGATGAGCTCCTGCTAAGCAGGCTGGGAGAGGAAAGGAGCCTTTCAGGCTGAAGGAACAATGTGTGTGTTGGCTCTGAGGCAGGAGACAAGATTTCTAAACTCTGGAAGGAAACAAAGAGCAAGACGAAGGGCAAAAAGAAGACACCACAGGGGCAAGCGTCTAATATATCAAGAGGAGCTTGGTGTCTCCTAAGAGCAATGAAAAACCAGAGAGGTTTTAATGAAATGAGAGGTTAAGATTAGATTTCTATTGAATAGTAATCTCAATCCACTCATGAAGAACAGACACACCCAAATTTTAAAATATTATGTAGAACAGTTGACTTGTACTCCTAAAAATGTCAAGGTCATACAAAACAGACTGAGAAACTCTTCCAAATTAAAGGAGCCTAAAGAGATGACCACTGAATGCAGTATGTGGTCTGAAATGTGATCCTGGGCCAGAAATTCTTTTTCTTTTTTTCTGCTATAAAGAGTTTCACAGTGAAGTAGGAACTGGTGAAACTGGAAATATGAATAAAGCATATAATGCTGGTATACAACAATGTAAATTTCTGGATTTTGATACTTATATCATAGGTAAGAGAATGTCCTCGTTCTCAGGAAATATGTACTCTAATATTTAAGAGTCAAGGAGCATTGTGTCTACATCTTACTCTTAAATGGGTTAGAAAAAGCAATATGCACACATATAAAATAATAAAAATATGTTAAAATGCCAGCAATTGGTCAGAGTAATTAGGAGTTGTTTGTGCTATTTTTGTCAATTTCCTGAAAATCTGTAAGGTTTCTTTTTTTTTTTTTTTTTGGTACCAGAGATCGAACTCAGGACCTTGCGCTTGTGAGGCAGGTGGTGGAACCACTGAGCTAAATCCCCGGTCCTGTAAGAGTTCTAAATAAAAAATTATACCCAAAGTGACTCTGGATCTAGACAGGCAAGGTCAAACTTGAAAAAACTGGTTAGGAGGCTTCAGAAGTCCCTATAAAAAGGCAATCATGACTGCAGGAATACTGAAGAGATGTGCTTGCCTTGAACTATTCAGAAGGTAAAAATGACAAAACTTAATGAGAGATTGGATGGAGGAGCGAGAAAGAGGAGGTATTCATGTCAACTCCCTGCTTTTTGGCTTTTATAACAGTACTACTCACTAAGATAGGGAAATTGGGGAAAAATCAGCTCTGAGAGGGTATGTTCTTTTCTGAAGCAAGTCTGATCATAAACTTATTTTGAGACATGTTGACTTTTGAGGTGCTGTCAAACAAAGGGGCATCCAAGGAGAAAATTTAGTAGAGCACATGAATCTAGAGCAAGAAAAGGGCATCTAAAGACACACTGCTAAGTTATTGTTTGGATGGTCACTAAAGCCCTGAGGACTCGTTAAATTCCCTTGGTGGAGATGACAGCCAAGCACTGAACACTGAAGAATTCCAACACAGTACATGATGGCCAGTGAAGAGGAAGAGGAGTCTCCAAAACATAGAAAAGGAAGCCAGAAAAGTAAGAAGGGAGTCAGAGATGTGTCAGTGTGGAGGCCAGTGTTGCTGAACGTCAAGTCATTTGTGACCTTCGTGAAAGCTGTTCCAGTGGAGTGGTGCGGGCAGAGTAAAGGCTGCTGAAGGAGAAAGGAGAGTTGAGAAGGTTAAAATTTGCCTTAAATTTGAAGTTAAGCCAGGCTAGGTGGTGCACACCTGTAATTCCAGCACTCTTGGAGGTTGAGACAGGAGGATCACAAATTTGAGGTTACCTTGGGCAACTTAGTGAGATCCTGTCTCAAAATCAAAAACAAAAACAAAAAAACAGGCTGGGGATGTAGTCAGACAAGAAGGCCCTGTGTTCAATCCCAGTACCACAAAAATAAAATAAAAAGTTTTAGGTTAGGTGTGACTGACCACAATTAAATAGAAAATATTGTATCAAGATGGAAAGCAAAGATAAATAATGGAATAATATACTTGATCAATTAAAGACAGATGAGATCCAGAGAGGATAAAGAGGATAAATGAATGCCTTCATTTACTTGTATGCAGTAAATGTTTCATACAGTAAATATTTACTACATGTCAAGAACTGTTCTAGGCTCTGGGAATACAGCAGAGGACAAACAAATCCCTGCCCTTAGGAAGAAACTTTTGTGGAGAAGACAATAGATAAAATAAATATGTATATATAGTGCTATGACAAATGCAATGGGGACAACTAAAGCAGGAGGAAGGATGGAGAAGAACAGAGGACGCTACTTTGAACAAGTACATCTCCAAGGTTTCTAGCCTGAGCCTAAGCAGACACTTTTTCTAAGGAACTACATGAACTGCCAACCATCCCACCAGCATAACTGCCCTCTAAGAATAAGAGCTGCAAGAGAGGAGAGAGCAGAAGTAGATTCCACTGCTGTTGGGGTTGTGAGGACTGAAGAACGAAAAGAATGAGCAGTAAGAGGAAAACATGCAGCAGGGATTGTCTGATTAATTTCAGTTTTCTCGTTTTTCCTCCCAGTGCCGGGGACTAAACCCATGACCCCACAGAGCAGACTGGGTCCTCTCTGGAAACACTCATCCTGTATTTTAAAGTAATTATCACAACCACAGTTAAGTCTTCAGCTGTATACTGTTTTTCTCCCCTGAAAGGCAAGTTTTATGAGGGCAAAAAAGCAGTCTTGTTAATATTAATATCCCTTGTCCACACAGGGTAGATTATTAATAAACACCAAATGAATGAGCAACTTGCTCTTTGTGGGGAAATACAAATAATGTTAGGCTTTTTTTTTTGGTACCAGGGATTGAACTCAGGAAGCAGGTGCAGCACCACTGAGCTAAATCCCTGGCCCCAATATTAGGCTATTTTAACAAGTAATAACCTGTCAGTCATGTTAAACACCACCCCTCCACCCCCATTTTTTTTGGAGGGGTACCAGGGATCAAACTT
>NW_004624758.1:23446944-23515252 GCF_000247695.1 Heterocephalus glaber
TTTTTTTTTTTTTTTTGGTACCAGGGATCGAACTTGGGACCTTGTGCTTGCAAGGCAGGCACTGGAACCACTGAGCTAAATGCCCGGCCCTACATCCCCATTTTGACTAATGTCTTTGGATGATAAATGTATTTCTAAGTGCTGGGTGTGATTATAAATGAATTCCATCAGCTCTGCATAAAATGTAATCTGGAATTATCTCTGACCTTATCACTGCACCACCTTATTGCATCCTTTAGCTCAGAAAAATCAATGGTTGATTATAATTTTTCTAGATGGTTCATGGGGTTATCATTGTGAATAATCATTGCACTCAGATGTCTTCAGGAATGACGGAGATACATTAGATGGTTTACTCAGCTTGCTAGGCTTTTAAGCTCTTCAGTCTGCTTTAGATAGCTCTTCTATCTCCTACTTTATATGGCATTATGTTTTTGCTGCTGTGAGTATACTTATTTGTAAAACTTAGCCCCTTTTCTAATAAACTGCTGCTTCAAAGTAGGAGCAAGCTGGGAAACCAATTTCCTAAAACAAAATCTTAGTTAAGCATCAACAGTGCTGACTATAGGCCCAAGGCAATCTATCTGACTTAACACACGGACTCGGACTATATATGTGATGCTATGAGCTCTACAGGTGACGAATATAAAAATAAAGGTGGATACCTATCGAAAAGAAATGTCAGATGCTATGATGGCAAGTCCTTGCAAAGATAGTTAAGTGATCCTAAAATTCAATTCCTGGGCTCATCAGCTGGCCATTTATTAGTTCTTACGAACTACCAGGACAGATGAAATATACATGACCTCAGCTGCACTAAGTAGTTGCAGGAACATTTTACAGAAGCTCAGAAGAAGTTATAATAAAGAAGCCAATCAATAAATCAATAGAACACTTTCTACCAACACAGCCAAATGAAATTATTTTGATAAAGAACATTTTTAAGGGGACAAAGCAAACTTACGGGACAACACACAAGTACTGATAATCTTTGTATTAATGGATACCATTTTCAGCAAACTAAATGTCATTTGTCTCAGGATACATCAGCACTAACCTTTGAACAAGTGGCAAAGGAAGGAAATTGAGGGCAGAAGTCATGTCCAGTCCACAGTCCAACATAATGGTGGTTGATTTGAACTTGAGGATGTTGCATGGTAAGGTTGGGTGGCCCGACAGGCAATACTGAAAAATTAAATCACTTTTATCAACAATCAAATACAGAAAATGCTCAAGAAATAAAATGAACTATGTAAAACTGATGATCTTTTCTCATAATAGCATATAAATTCATCTAACTTTCTATGCAACTTCCTTCTTTTTACTGCTTGGGTGCTACTTTCCTTAGCAAAATACTCAGAAGTCTAAGAGCACACCCGGCTTTTTGTAGGACACCAAGTTATATATATGTTAATTTTAGAGGGGCCACAGTTCAAAATAGAAAGCTTCAAGGCTACAGCTATCTACTCCACTTTCACATGACAGTTCAAATCCCTACTGTCCCAGCAGCATCTAAATACTGCACTGCCTAAACCTGGCATTCAATGAGGCTCTAAGCTGAATCCTCAAATTCTGTCCTAGGTTTGGTTTCTCTCTTCTGTAAATAAGTCAAGTGACTTTCCACAAAGAGGAAAGGTTAACCAACAGCACAAGTAAAGGTTTATGGCTCAGGCTTGTTAGGTGAAAGGGCTCAAGTGAATGAGTGAGTTCCCCAATGTGCACATACCAAGCATGAGGGTGAGAAAACTTATTGTCAGCCAATCAGGAGTCTCTTGTTTGTGCCTGTAGGTCTTAGAAGTCCAAGGGCACAATCCCCAAGGGAATAAAAAGAATGCTGAGGTGACCTGAAATATTTTTCATGTCCTCCTCAATGTACTGGGGATCACAGTTATGGTACCCTGAAAATTTTCCATATGGGAGATACCCTATCATTTTTAGTAATTCTATCGCTACTCTGGAAAAAAAGGCTAAGACACCCCCCACTGCACATACTTGTAGTCACTGTGTCAAAGACTGCCTTGAACTGCAAAGCCCGGAAGATGGAATGATCAATGTTCTCAACACCTCAAGAGGTCCAGTTTCTTTTTAATGTAAGTAGGATGGGACAAGACAGAGTACTACCACATTATCATCTAGCTCCACTGTTTGGCCAAGTCGTTCACACATTTGTTGCTCTATTGGTTCTTTCTGTGCATGGGATGCATTTTCCACTTTTCCCCAGAGGACATTACAAAACTTGATGATTTCTTTTAAAGTGCATATTCTAATGCACTGGTATTAGGTCAAGAGCCAAGAATCTGCGGGTGCTTTGCAAGCTTCTTTCTTCAAAGTTTATGTATAAAAATTATTATTTTACCAAGCCAAAATCCGTAACTCAGGGTCTGAAAAGTTACATAGGTATAGCGACTGCCTGGCTCATGCAGCCTGTAAAAGAGGTACCCAGAGACTCCCTGGCTGCCTCTAACAATGGTCTAAGTCTCTAATATGCTGCTTTTTCTCACCAGGCAGCCTACCATCTAGTGAGGGTTATAAGGCTCATGGATAAAATCTTACCACATGACTTTAATTTAAAAACCAGACATGTCTACATTATGAAAAGCTTAAAAAAGAGTGGAGATAGAAAAGTTCCATTCACAATAGCCAATACTTTTATATTCTGTCTTTCATTTTTGTAATAGATTAACCTTGTGTACATATAATTTTGTGTGCTGCTTTTAAAACTCATGACTGTGTTTTCCTCATCTGTGCGGCATCACATATCACGTTTTCAGCTAATTTCTCATTTTATTTTAGTCAGCTGTTGCCTTACTGTTGAACATCTAGGTTGCCTCTGGTTGCTGTATTATAAGCACGGCTGTGCTCATCACTTCAGTGCTGAGGTTTTTTTCCTACTGGATTATTTCTTTGAGGATTCCCAGAAGCGGCATTAACTAGGTCAAAAAATAGGAGCATTTTATGGCTCTTGAAATATGCTGCCAAAATGCTTTCCAAAAGAGGCTGTATCTATTTACAACATGGTTGGTAATATATCAGATCTGTTCCACTGTTCATACATTATACTCAAAACCATCTACAATCTCAACAAAAGACAGCTATAAACTTAGTAATAGCTATCTGGAGGTAATTAAATGGCCCTAACCAGGGAAAGTCACTTATCTGAAAAACAGATTTAGTTTTGAGATGCAGTTTGGTTAAATTGTATAAAGCAGGGGGTTTGGAGTAAGACTGCCTAAGCTCATTATTAATGTGTGATTTTGCAAAGACTCAGTTTCACCTGTGAGATATAGGACTAGAATCTGTCCTCTTAGTCTCGTATGTGCTCATTTTTAGTTGCTCTCATTATAGTATCACTGAGTGAAGAAGAGGTCATCGAAGTCTGGGGAAGTACTTTACATTCTATAGTGGCATTTACTATATCTTAAGACATTTGTGTATACCCTAGAAGTAGGTAAAATATTTTTGGTTTATGTTTCTAACATATGAGGATTCATGTTTTTTTCATAACTGTTTAAAACAAACTGTCAGCCATTGTCCTTTTGAGTATTGCCTCTCTCCCATTTGTAGTTTTACTTCTGGAATACCTATTAAATGAATGTTATAATACTCTCTTTTATTCCCTACCCTCTCAACTAAATTATTTTCTCATAATTTAGTTTTTAGCTCTATAAAGTGCATTTTGGGTATTTTCCTCAGATTTATCTTATACTTTGCTGATTCTTTGTTTAGTGGTATCAAATCTGCTAGCAATCTATGGATTAAACTGACGATGAAATTTTGTCTTTCCTTTTGTTTTTTCAAGAGTCAAGGTATTACTGTGTTGTCCAGGCTGACCTTGATCTCTTGAGCTCAAACAACCCTTCTGTCTCAGCTTCTCCAGTGGCCAGGAAGACAGGTATGTCCCACTGGACCCGACTTGAAATTCCTTTTTCAATGACCATGTCTGTCATTTCTAAAAATTCTCCTTCCATTGTGAGTATGGTGTCTTGTTATCTTCAGAGGTTTGGAATCTTCAGATATCCCTTTAATTACTTTCACACATTAACTTTATTTATTTATTTATTTATTTATTTATTTATTTATTTATTTTTTGGTACCGGGGATCAAACTCAGGTCCTTGCGAGGCAGGCTCCAGAACCACTGAGCTAAATCCCCGGCCCCAAAACTTTATTTATTTATATGGGATTTTTTGAGACAGGGTCTCTCTATGTAGTTTAGGCTGGCCTTGAACTCACTAGGTAGTCCAGGCTGGCCTCAAACTCGTGGTGATCCTTCTGCCTCAGCCTCCCAAATGCTGGGATTACAAGCACGTGCTAGCATGCCCAGCCATGTATTCATTTTGGAGCCTCTGTTAGATTGCATAATTGTATGATGTTCCTGCTTCCTGGGAATCTTGTTATGAATGCTGATTTCAACTCATGGTCCGTTTCATTATTTACTGCTGTTTTAACATTGTGGATAGCGAGCTTATCTTCAGAGGGCTTTATCTATGGAAATTCTATCAAGAATGGGCTAGGGGTTCCCACCCCAAATGTCATCATTTTGGGACCAATTTCTATGTTGAATTCTTAGCTTGAACATATAAGGGAACAAACAAATCAGACTTTCAACACACTCAAAGCACTGCCCGAAGGTCCTTCTTGGGACAGGCTTCCTTCTTGACTTCATGACCACGGGAAATGAAATTTTCCAGTAATCTTTTCATTACAGTTTCCATTTATGGCTTTTGAAATATGCATTTTAACTATTCTATTCATTACTAACTAGAATAACACCTGGGTGTGGTAATGGATGTCTATTATCCTAGCAAGAGGCAAGAGGATCACAAGTTTGATCCCTGGCTGGACAATTTAAAGACTTAGTAAAGAACCAAGATACATCATCCAAAGGTACAAGATCCCAATGATGAATGTAACTGTATTTTATATCTAAAATGTATCAATAAACTTAATGGGAAAAAAAAAGACTTAGTAAAACCCTGTCTCAAAATAAAAATGGCACTGGGCGTGGTGGCACACACTTATAATTCTAGCTCTTGGGAGGCTGAGGTAGGAGGATCACAAGTTTGAGGCTACCTTGGCTACTTAGTGAGTTCAAGGTCAGTCTGAACTGTAAGGTGAGACCTTGTCTCAAAAAAGTAAGAAAACAAACAAATCCCCCCACTGCCCAGAATACTCATTGATGCTTTCTAGTCTTAGGGAGTTTGGTAAAATGCTTCCCTGACAAGATTCAGCAAGGTATTATGATTCTATGAAAATAATTTCAAGTAGGATTTGGTGGTGCACACCTGTAATCCTAGCACTCTGGGAGTCTGATGCAGAAAGATCACAAGTTTGAGCCCAGCCTGGGCAACTCTCAGTGACAGTGAGAACTTGTGTCATATACAAGGAGAGGGAGATAGGGATGTACATCACTATGAAAGACGACTCTGGGTTCAATCCTCAGTATTCACACACAAAACCCCAAAAAGATATTAAAAATTGTCTGAGTAATGTTAATACATTAAATTATACAATATACATACTTATAAAAATACTTATCAACACTGATATTTTTTATAGTTTAGATCTAGAAATGTACCCTACAAATATCATGTTCATCAGTGGTGTGGATTAGAGGTGGCACTAGATGAGGGCATGACCAGGAAGGGTGTATACTTATCCCCAGCTACTCCCTTGTTCTCCTGCTTCTTGGCTGCCATGAGTTGAGCAGCTTTCACTAGCCATGCCCTTCTACTACACTGTTTCTGCCTTGGAGCCAGCCAACCATGGACCAAACCCCCTAAAATCATAAGTCCAAATAAACTCCTTTAAGTTGCAGATGTCAGATATTTTGTTCTAGTAATGGGAAAGACTAAGATTAAGGGTGGTTGACTAATCTGAAGGAGGAAATTTCAAAATGGCCTGATATTCAGTCTGTGACATAGGTAAGCTGGGACAAAAGGCAGAGCAGAAAAATTTGAAAAACTTAAATTGTGGTCGCAAAGGAATCGTGTAAAGTTGGGGCAAAGGTAGATGTGGGTCCTGAAGAAATCAGCACCACTAAAAAGAACCCAAGTACTTTGTATTCGCACAATAGGAAAGATGACTTAGGGGTACTTCAGGAAATGGCCAGACTCCACCCATTACATGCTGAAAGGTGTAAAAGGGAAAATTCCTTTGAAAGATTTTGCTTTGAGAAGGGAGCCCCAAGGTGGACTGCTCATTCAGTACTACTCAGGGAAGTTTTTCCTCAAGTTCAGCTAATTAGGCATTCACAGGTCTCTGCAGCCATGGTCCAAGGGAGCCAGGTTACTGCTCTAGCTGGTGGCAAACCTTGGCAACATCCATGTGATACTGGTTTTTCAGACATGCAGAATCCAAGTGTTGTGGGGTCATAGGGTTTCCACCTAGATTTCAGAGGAAGGCCTGGGAGACTAAGCAATGTGCTCAAGAAGGGAGTGAAGCTATGACAGCGAAGCTGAAGGAGCAATAGAGATCCCAGGAAGTTGGAGATGCCAGGAATGTGGATCATCTATTGAGAAAAGCCACAGGTATTGAGTGGAGTCAGCCCAAGAGAAAGGCCATGTGGGCTGTGACCTGCAAGGTCATAGCATGAGACTTCTCAAGCCCTTTGGAACTCACATTTTACCACTCTGTGCCTTGGATGGCAGATATGGAAATAAAGGAATTAATGTTTGCCCTGTTGGGTTTTGGCCTTGCTTTGGTCTGATGCTTTTCTATTCCTTCATTCATCCCTTTTGGAATGGGAATGTTTACTCTGTGCCATTTTATGTTGGAAGCATTTAACTTTCTTTTTGACTTTTACAGGGGCTCACAGATAAAGAGTTTGCCTTAAGTCTCAGAGGAGACTTAAGTATTTGGGCTTTTCACCAATGCTGAAACTGTTAAGACTGTGGCATGTCTTAGAGATGGACTAAATACATTTTACGTAGTGAAATACACATGAGCTTTTTGAGGGCTAAAGGTGGAATGTTATGGTTTAGATCTAAAGTGTCACCCAAAAGTCTTTTGTTCAGAGGTGCAGTTGGTTGGAAAGGGTGGGTTTCTGGGGGTGTAACCTGGAAGGGTATATTCTTGTCTCAGGCTTCTTCCTTCTCCCTCTGCTTCCTGACTGCCATAGGGCTGAGCAGCCTTCCTCCACCGTGCCCTTCCACAATGTTTCTGCCTTGGAGCCACCCAACCAGGCACTGAGCCCTCAAAATTTGCAAGTGAAAATAATCCTCTCCTCCTTCACATTGTAGGTGTCAGGTATTTTGTCCCAGTGACAGAAAGTGACTAAAAGAACACTAGAAAAGGAATTCTAAAAATAAAAGTAGACCCTAGTTTAGAAAGGACAGGAACTGAGCTGGATATGGTGGCACACACCTATAATACCAACTATCAGGAAGCTGAGACAGGAAAACTGCAAGTTCCAGGCCAATTTGGGCAGTTTAGAGAGACCTTGTCTCAAAATATTAAAAAAGGTACACCTGGGTACTTGCAGGGGAGGAGGGACTGGGGATATACCCCAGCATTGTCCTTGGGTTAAAATAGAAAAGAAAAGAAAAAGGACTAGGAACTGAGAATTTCCTATCCTTTAATTTCATCTTTTCAGACAACTGAATGAAGTAAATATCCTTGATACTATCTCAGTGATGAAGAGCTAGCTAAGATCACACAGCTAATAACAGATCTAACTTGTACTTGGACCACAAGTTCTAAATGTTTTCATTGATATATGAGGAATAAGAAAAATTATTATAGTATACTATGCAAAGAGGCAAAGATTTTAATTTGGATATCTCTGAAATAAAAGTAACAGAGTTTCCTGATCATCTATTCTAATTTCTCCCTAATACTGTATTCCTGTTACAGTGCTGTCTAATTCCTGCTAGAATACTACAGAGAATGGAGCTTGGAATAGACAATAGGGAGTGTATTCAATCAGTCAAGACTACTGACATTCATTTCCATATACCTGAGAAATTGTACACTAGCATATTTTAGCATTTTAAAACATGGTATTTCCTAATGATAAAACTACAAATTGCCTCAGTTTCTTTTCAGTGTTACCCAGGCTCATCAGACTTTTAGCTTCCATTAAAAAATAATAAAATACTAGGGTATGGGGACTTTGACCTCAAAAATGAATCATAGAACTAAATGGAAGAGCTAAAATAATAAAAGTCTAGAAAAACACTATTCAATAAAAATACACTGCACACCATGTACATAATTAAAAAATTTCTAATGGCCAAATTAAAGAAAAATAAAAAGTAATAGGTGAAATTAATTTTAATTCTATATTTTACTTAACTCAATATATCTATATTATCATTTCAACATATAATCAATATAAAATTATTAAACATTTTATATTACTTTCTTACACTACCTTAAAAATTTGATGTGACCCTTATACTTACAGTGCAGATCCTATAAAATTTAGTTGAAAAAGTAGATCCATATACTCACTCAGGTTCTTCCAAACATATTTAAAATTGTCTCAGTAAGTGAATGGAGTACCAGCTTTCTGTTTTTGTGCTGGGGATTCAACCCAGGGCCTTAAATATAGTATCCCACTGTCTATATATCCCCAGTCTCCAGTATCAGCCTTTAAATTTAAATTTTAATCAATTAAATTTTTGTGCACAGAGTCAGGCAAAGCTTTCCTACAACCAGACACAAAAAGAAAAAAGCAAAGATTTCTTAGACCCAGACACAAAAAGAATCATAAAAATTTAATAAATTAACCTTAAAATTTAAAACTTTGGTCTTCAAAAGATATTCCTAGCCAAGTGTGGTGGCACATGCCCCTAATCCCAGCACTCTGGGAAACTGAGGCAGGAGGACTACAACTCTGAGCACAGAATGGGAAACTCAGTGACTTAGTGAGATCTTCCCTTAAATTAAAAAAAAAAAAAAAAAAGATACTCCTAGGAAAATGAGAGATAACCCACAAATTGAAGGAAAGTATTTTCAAGATACATATCTCATAGAAAACTTGAATACAGAAAAATTTTAAAAATGTCTTACAACTCACTAAAAGCACAAACAATGCAATAGCAGTGAGCAAAACACTTGAATAGGCACACACTGAAGAAGAGACATGGAGAGCAAATGAAATGATGCTCAACATTAATCTTTTGGGAATTCAAACCAAAACCACAGTAAGATACCACTATGCTCTGATTAGGAAGGTCAAAATAAAAAAAGAATAACAAGTACAGGCAGGGATGCTGAGCAATCAGAAATCTCACAGTCCTGGCACAGTAAGATTCATCCTAGTTGTTACATGTATTGGTGTTCACTCCTGTCTACTGCTTAGAAGTATTCCATTACAGGGATGTACTCCAATTTGCTTATCCATTACAATGTTAGGGACATTTTGTTTGCTTCCATTCATCAATGATTATGAATCAAGCTGCTGTAAGCATTCACATACAGATTTTTAAAGGTGCACACAGTTTCATTTCCCTTAGGTAAATATTTAGGAATAAAATTGTTGGGTTATATGGTAAGTATATGTTTGACTTTATAAGAAATTTACTTTTGGCTTAAAAAAACCAGCATCAGTTTTTATTTCTGGCCTCTGTGTCATAGCATACAATATCACTTCTGACCTAGGCATAAAGCATTAGGTGAAACTTTGTCTCTGAAGTGTTATTAAGCACGAATAAAACCCTAAGTTGTTTGGGCCTCAAATTTCTCATCTGACAAATGAAGAGATTTCTCATCACTCAGTTGATCTCCTGGGTTGACCAAAACTTCTTAGTCTTTAATATAACCTGCTGTCTAAATAGGTCTGTGCCACTGCGTTCTTTTACAACTCACTTTTTGAAAATGTAAGAAATTACACAATGTATGAGAAAAATTAGATCATTTAATCAAAAACTTTTAAAAATGAGGAATTTAGTTCTTTCCCAGCGTGTGAAGTGTTCATCACCTAGACACCTAAGTACAAAGCATTCACTGTCATCAGTAACTGCACCTCATTAGAAGACATCCCCAGTACTAACAGGTCAGATATGCTTCTCCTGTGGCAGGGAAAGGAGAGGGTACAATCTATTGAGAATCCCTGACTTATTCCATACCGTCTGAGTTATTGGTCTCTACTAAGCTAAACTGCCTAATTTGGAACTGCTCCCCCTGCTAAGACTCTGGGCCAGGCTTTCTAACATTCAGATACTTCCATAAATGTATTTCAATTTTATTTGGTAATTTTTCACTTTCTTCCACTTTGTATCTTGATTCTATCTTGTGAAGAGCTCTTAAATGTGCCAGTCATACTCACTGTCACACTGACTACACAGCTGGATAAAGCAGAGGGATAATTTTCCACTTGTGCCCAAAAGCTACTGCATGCATGGTGAACACAGAAAAACCACTTTGTGGCTGGAGAGTGACTGGGTATCACACACAGATGAGTGGCTGACACTTGAGGGCTGCTGCTCATGCTTATCCTCTGCCTTGCATTTCCATGAAAATGAGTAAAGAAGCAGGAGGACATACAAAGCAAAATCTCCTCAACGGAAGCTCAGGAAGGGTGGAAATGTTGATAGTAAACAATCAAGGGTGAAGGAAGGAAGGAAGACAGGTTGGGGTTGGCTTGGAAACCAACATTGTTGGCTATTTGGCATCAGCACTTGATAAATGTGAAAAAGTAATTATAGTTGATGAGAAAAGTTCACTATGTATGAGACCTGTTTATGTAAAAAACAAAACATAACAAAATGTAATTTATATTATATAAAAAAATGAGCATATACACCAAACTACCTGAAGTGGTCACTCTGCGAGGGTAGCTGACCACATTGGAACTTTCCCTATTTTAGGTACTCCTGTATGCTCGACTACTACTACTCTTAAACATTAGCCAGATCTTAAAAGAATCAGAAAAACAGTTTTCACTTTTGGACTCAGTAATCATTGCCACAGAAGTTTCTACTGGCAATCCAAAACTTAAAGACAAAGGGATTTATGAATTTATACAAAGTGCTGAAAATGTGCAGGAATGATAAAGTAGAGGAAAGAAGTAAAATAGTTAACTAAATTGATATAACTTGTGACTACAGGATCAGCAACAATGAAGGCAACTTATTAGTCTAATATTAATTCAAGTGTAAGCCAGGAAGGAATTTATCCCAGGCATGTTAAACATAGTGCACTTTTTTTTCTCTCTTATGCTGTGGATAAATGTGGTGTTCATGGTTCCAGGTCCAGGAAATCTGGACCTCAAAGTCAACTGCAAGGCAGAGAACACAGAACCACGGTTCCTAGGCAGTTCCTGCTCATACTTGAGATAATCAGGGAGAGGGTTAACTAACTCAGCAGACTTGATGCGAACAAAAGTGTTCTACTTAGGGGAAAAATGCCCAGATAGAACACATACAAGTAAGGAGAGTTGCTAATTTCAACCTTTGAATGAATATGCTTCTGTGTGGATCAGAGGAAAAACCAAAACCCCATTAGTGACTTCAAAGTTTCAAGAAATGAATTTATAGTTTTTGATCAAGAGAAAAAGTTTCTACTTACAGCTAGCATTTATTGAGCAGCTAACTCATGCTGGGTTCTTCACATGAATTTACAGAAGGACAATAACCAAGCTGACTGATAACGTTCTGGTGATTAGAAAAGGATGTTATGTCTTGTGCCTAGATGTCCCCCCAAGCTTCATGCTGTCATAGGTGGAGGTTTTTCCGAGGTGGCTGGATCTAGAGTTTGTGATGCTGGGATTAAGGGTGTGTGATTACTAAATTAGTCCAAGATTAGTTTGGCATAATTCTGAGTGTAGATAATGGCAAGGGCACACTGGTGTGAGTGCTATTAAGGGCACGTAGCCTGGATGTAATACAAGGGACAGAAAGAGGGCTGCTGCTGCCCCTTGCTGCTTGCTTCCTCGCTACTTTGCTGCTTTCCTGCCCTCTGCTTCCCACGAGCTGTTTCTCCTCTGCCATGCTCCTCTGTCCTGCCACCCTGCCAGCTATGTGGGAGCCAGCCAACTATGAGCTGAAATGAACTAAGAACTAAAATCACGGACTGCATATGAGCTAAATAAACCTTTCCTCCTTTAACTTTGGGTGTTGGGTAGTTTGACTCAGCAATGAGAAAAGTACTGAGACAAGGCTTTTCAAGTCAGGTCAGTAAAGAAACTACAGATTTCAGTAGAGACCTTGGGAAAGAACTGAAGAAGCAGCTTCTTTAAGAGTAACTGATTCTACAGTAAAGGGAGAAAGGAGAACGAAAATTACTGGAAGGACTAGCTAAATTTTGATCTTCAGTTTACTATGGTTCATAATGAAATAGTTCTCTGAAAATCTTTGTTATGGACTATGAGCAAAGAAATTATTTCCACCATACCCACCTAGAAAGAATTTTTATAGTACAATCATAAAGCTATGATCCTGGGAGAAAATACCAATAGATTTGATTTACTCCGAAAACTTTTATATGGCAAAACTATTTCAAGCAAGACATTGGAGAATATTCATGAGACCAGGACAAAAAATTGATATCCTTAATATATAAAGAGCTCTAACAAACAACTTAGACAAACGACTTAGATTCTAACAGAAAAAAACGGGCAAAACACAAAACTGGTAATTCATGAAATATGAAGGGATAAAAATACATATACAAAAATAAAATACAAATACAGAATTGGTAGAAATAAAAATGCAAAAATAAAACTACATTGAGATTAAATGTTCAGCCTCTACATTGGCAAAGAATATAAAAACTAATTAAAACTAAGAACAAACAAGAAAACCCAACCCAAAGACAGAGGAAGGCATTTTGTACAAGCAATCCTGAATTATAATTTAAAATGCGCATGCATAGTCTTTGAACTAGCAATTCCACTTGGAAACTCACATTAAGCAGCATTAAGGAAGTAGCTCGATGGGTGCAAAAAGCTCAAGAACACAGCATGCTCTCCTTAGCATCGTGTGGGACAGCAGGAAACAGAAACCAAACTGCTAAAGGGGAGACTGAGTCCACACAGTGTTATACTAATTTTTCTTGTTTTAATTATATGGTGCTTTTCAAAACATTCTGTAAATACAGTGAAGTTATGTGTTTTCATTTCACACTGCAAAGTTTTTTAGTTGTGTAAAATACACGTCCTTTTATTCCTTTGTCCCAGATCTCCAAATGGATGAATTTATCGGCTCCATGTGTTCAAAATTCTTAAACTCATAAACTTTCTTAAAATTTCTCCTAGAAAAAAAATCTTACACCCTTAACTGTTCAAAACACTAAGTCCCATGTGACAGCCTAGCAGTGGTGGCTTGAATTCAACATTCTACACTTTGCCTCCTCAAATATTTAGCAAGTCTGGCCCTGCCCCACTTACAAAGATCTGCTGTTCCAATTAAATGCAAAAATCTTTCAGATGTTGATAACACACATATAAGGAAAATATTGACATTCCCAAGTAATAAATTAGGAGCATCCTCAGGGGCAGAAGTGTGTCCTCTTTTGTACATACTGTTGTGGAGCACTACACAGCAAAATCACAGACTGTACTTGCCTGCTAGTGGGGAAACAACATCTTACTTGTCAAATCCTTTTAAACTGCTCCTTCTGCCATGAATAAGACATAACTCTCTTACTCAGACATATGTCAGCCAAACACTATTTATTTATTGTGCTGGGTCTCATGCATGTTAGGCAAGGGCTCTGCTGCAAGAGCTATACCCTTGTCCTCAAGGCCAGCTCAGACTTTACTTCTTGAAAAAACTGATTCTCCAGTTGGGACTCATCTTTTACAACCCCAATCTTAAACGGAGATCACCATCATCTTTATCATAGTCTATCACCAAAATGCTGTGTCTCTAATTTATTAAACACGGAGCTACTAATAAGATCTATGTCTTATTCATCTTTAGAATATCCCATAGCACTCAGAATGTTTTATATAAAACAAACATTTAATATCATTTGTTGAATTATATAATTAAACAATGGAATTCTGTTGTTGCTTCTTTTTATCTGTTAGTTATCATACAGTTATTTATCAGTGGCTCCTTCCTATTGGGTCTACATAGCTTGAATTAAATAACCTTAAACAAGCCACCACCTAGAGCTCTGAACCTCCTTTTGTTTCTACAGAGATTTTTGGGGGGGCTGTGTGGTAATTGTGTTTATTTTAACAGACTGATTTGTTTACATTTCTTGGCTCTATCAGGCCTGTCTCTGAAGTACAGAGAAACTATTTCTGGCTGTTCTGTTTTCCAAGGAAACCTTGCAATTTCTTTTAAGGTCACAGAATTTTATTACTTCTATGAGTCTATTATGTGGCACCTAAAACTTTAAGTTATAAAACCCATTGTTTACTCGAAAGTCTGGAAATGGCATACAAGATATAATTAACTGCCTAAGATAAACAAACAGAAATAGATCTTCCCTTTAGAAAATAACCTATTGTTGGGCCATGTAAAATAATCTCACTGCACTAATGACTAGAACATTTTGGACCAAAAAAGCAGCTAGCTAGCTATAGCAGTAAATTAAAATATACGAAAATTGTAAGCCAAAACCATCACAGGGATGGGTTAGTTCAAAGAGCATGTCCACTCACACCAGAAATAGAGCAGACAGGCCTTCTACCACCACTTCTATTCCAAACTATTCTGCATACGTGAGCCAGGGCAATTACACCACAGAAAGAATGGAAGTTTGAGAACATTACCTGCAAAGTTATAGTCCTAGAAAAACCCATTTGGAAAACCTACTAAAAATTAAATTCAACAAGGGGCTAGGCTGAGAATGCAAGAAATAAATAGGGGTTATATATAAACTTCGTGGGAAAAGATTCTAGTTCAGTAACAGAAAGATAAATTATTTAGCTATACATATAACAGGAAATAGCTATTCTCTATACTAAGTTCTAAAATGCTACAGAGGCATTAAAACATGTTTTAAATAAAGGAAAAGACATTTCTTATTTTTAAACTCAAAAATATATGGAAAGAAATTAGTAAATTCCTTAGATTTTGTTTATTTAATGTATGAATTTTATCAAGCTTGATGGTGCAGGTCTGCAATCCCAGGATCCTAGGAGGCTGAGGCAGGCGGATTACAAATTTAAACTCAGCTTGGACAAATTAGTAACTTAGTGAGACCCAGGCTCAAACAAAACAAAACAAAAACAAAGCAAAAAGGCTGAGGATGCAGATCTGTGCAAAGGCCCTGGATTCTGTCTTCCGTGCCTAGAATGTCCCCCAAAAGCTTCACGTGTTCAGAGGTGGGGCTTTTGGAAGGTGATTGGATCATGGGGTGCTCTACTCATCAGTGGACTCATCTACTAATGAGTTCTGCAGCGGAATGTGCTATCAGGTGGAGGCAGGAGGAGGGTCACTGGGCGTCCCTGGAAGGGAGCACTCTTCTCCTCCCTTCTCGTTCTGCTTCCTGGCCACCACGGGATGAACAGCTTTCCTCCACCAGACCCTTCCACTATGCTGCTTCTGTCCTACAGCCAGAGCCAAAACAAACCTCTCCTCCTGTAAGTTGTGGGTGTCGGGTACTTTGTCCCAGGATCTGATATGTGAAGGCTTCATGCAGGTTTCAATTTGAGTGTGTGTAGTAGGTACAAGAGGCAGAGCTAGCACTACATCGTGCCCCCCCACAGCATTCCCCTGTCCCCTAGCCAGCCTGTGCTTCGGCAAGGTGCAGTCAAGTGTGAAAAATACCACATAATGATGTTAGTAGTTTACAGTATCATGGGGCAGTATTGCTAGCTGTGCAGTGCCACAAGTTGGACACACCTGGCCCAGCATATAAATTAATTTATATGAAAAGACCAGGAAGGGTAAATCTATAGTCTGAAAGCAGATTAGTGGTTGCATGGGCGTGGAGGTGGTGATGGAGATTGAATGCTAATAGTCATGAGGAATCTTTTTGGAGAGATGGAAATGTACTAAAACTCGAGTGTGATAATTTTTGCATAACTTCAAGTTTACTAAAAGCCATTGCACTGACACTCTAAATGCACGGATTTTACAGTATACTGAGTATATAAATTATACTCAATAAAGCTACTGGGGGTAAACAGCTGGGCACAGTGGCATATGTCTGTAATCCTAGCACTCTGGAAGGCTGAGAATGGAGGATTAAATTGGAGTCTAGCCTGGGTATCTTAGTGAAACCCTGTCTCAAACTAAAATATAAAATCAGTTATCATATAGTAGCACAGTATGAAGGCCCTGGTTTCAATCCCTAGTACCATGAAAGAAAGAAAGAAAGAAAGAATGGAAGGAATATTGTCTTTTACATTATTAAAATTACTGCTTTATACTCCTACTTCCACATGCTAGAAAAAATATGGAAAAGGAAGACTTAAACTAAAACATCTAGTATGCTTATCTTTATTTTAACAGAATACAAAAATGTAAAAACACTAAGTTTAGGAAAAGAGCATCTTTGCTTAAACTACAAATCTGAGAAAGATTATGCAAGACATTTTATTATAAACACCTATCCCTGTAAAACCAGGAGTGTTGAAAATGAAACATACTTAAGGGCAAAAGGCATTCATTTTGCAATTCCTATTAAAGGCTCTCTTTCTTGAACATCATCTGTCTGATTATCCATTTTTCAGAGAGCTGAAGTTCATTCAATTGTTCTTTCAATAAATTTAAATATTTTAGACTTTTAAGGCACCTCAGATATGCAGTTAAAGACAACTTAAGACTCTTCTCACAATAAATTCTTAGTCTTGATGGCTCAACATGTTGGGGTCCTCAAGCACTCTTTTCTCCCACAGTCTTCCCCAGTGCCCTTTCCTGTCCCTTCTCTTCCCATCTGGCTTTTCTCTTGTTCTCTGGCATCTACTCCTTTCTTAGTCACACCTGACATGTCAACTGCTAGCTTCATCTCAACAGTCAGCCCTTTCTTCGGGGGTGAGGAAATCTGCCCTGCTGTTTACCCAGTTTGCCCAGCTCCTTCATCCCACAACTTAACTCCACCTTAACTCCAATTCCACACATCAGCATTTTCAAAGCAACACTATAGGTCTTTTACAAAATTCCTTTGAACGATTTCTGATAGCCCCACACTTATAAGCAAAGAAACTCACTTCCTTTTCTGGCATAGTTAGCACATCCACTATCACTACTATGGGTATATTTGACTAAGTATGGCAAAAGTAGATGGCGAGGGTGTGAAGAAAGTGAAAGAATAAAGCTGCGTTAGCGAGACAGTGAGAACAAACAACATTGTTGGCAATGGTGGGGAAATGTGTTTTTCTCATACACTGCTGGTACAATGGAAATCCAGTGAGCACCTGGCCTTTTGCTTATTTTTTCTCCTATTACTGGGGATTGAACCTAGCCAGATGCATGCTAAGCAAGTGCTACACCACTGAGCTACATCCCCAGTCTTTTATTTTATTTTGAGACAGTATCTAGCTAAGTTCCCCAGGCTGGCCTAGAACTTTTGATCCTCCTGCTTCAGCCTCCTGAGTACCTGGGATTACATGTAGCTCGGTTATATTCTAAAATTTAAAGTCAGCATATTGTTGGATAGTTAAATGCATTTTCTACCACTATATTTCAAAAATATGTAAGCCAATACCCAATAATATCTCTACATGATGACATTCACTGTATTATTATTTGAATTGCACAGTAAACTCACTAAGCTTTACGTTCCACACAGGCAAGAGCTAAATATGTTTTGTTCATTGCAATATACCCAGTTCCTTGAGCAATGCCAAGCACAGAGGAGGTATTCAATAAGATTTATTGTCAGGGATTTAGCTCAGTGGCACTGCACCTGCCTCACAAGAGCAAGGTCCTGCGTTCAACACCTGGTACAAAAAAAAAAAAAAAAGATTTCTTAAGTGAATAAATGAATGATTAGAGCTCTGAGAGCTGGTTTATCCCTGGATCTCCGACGATGCTTAGCAAGCCAAGAGTGAATTTTTCATTTGGACTGGTTAGGTTTTACTTGAGTTCACTGGCCATGATGTACCCTCAGGTATGACGAGCTGTCTGTCAAACACATGTTGCTGATCGTCAGAGCAAATGGCAGAGGGATCGGAATACTCAGTACAAACCAGTAACAAAACAAATGTGCTACTGCTCTTGAAGCAACTGTCACACCCGTATTAGTAGAAAAGGATTCTGGCTTTGCTGAGTAACCACAGGTAGGCCAGACTTTTTTTCTTCAATTCAACTATTATTACTGAAAAAAAAAATCTGTCATTACTATACT
This sequence comes from Heterocephalus glaber, assembly GCF_000247695.1. The sequence continues at coordinate 23,465,139 of NW_004624758.1, forward strand.
TTTAATGTTTGTTTTGTTTTGGTAAATATAAAAGACTTAATTTTCAGAGCAATAATTTAAGACTCTGAAATGTCCAAGAGTAAAATATCCATTTTTGACCCAGGGCTCTGCAAGTTATGTAACTTGACCTTATGTGATAAATGACTTTTCAGTGATGGAGGAAATCATGAAAGAAAAAAACTGGTCATACTGAGGCTGTGATAAAATATGACCTTTCAAAGGCCTGAAATGACATTGCATCATAAAGACACACGAGGGCACTCTAATCAACTAGCAAGGAGAAACACAGAAAAGGAGGAAATCAGGTTGACATTTTAACACTCATACTGCATCAAGGACTGGCAAAAATCTGAATGCTTGTAATTTATCGCAAGAGATTTTCTGTTCTTGATCCAAGTTCTAGGAAGCCAAAAGGATTGTGGAGTTCTGTAAACTAGATAGAAAGAATCCAACACTCTCAGATCCAGGGTGATGACTAACCACACCCCTTTCTAACGATTTATTAAACTGACCTCAGGGGCAGGATTTATCCCTTTCAGGCAAAGATCTTTTCTATAATCTACAACTGCACTTGACGTTCTACTTGTCCTCCACTGGGAGTAGTCCATGAATTCATTTCTTTGCTCCATTTGTTTTCCCAGGAGTAATGGGAGAGTTAAAAATTTGCACCAGTAGAAATGCAACAGCATTGGCAAGAAGGAGCACACACGATTGAACAATATATTTCATGGCCTTCTCAAGTTTTTAAATTTGTACATACAACTACAGCATAAAATTTCCTCTACCAAGTCAATAAATGTAGTATAATACAGACTTAAATGACTTTCTTTCAGGCCTTTAACAAGAGTAACAATAGCTCTGCAAAGAGCCTTGGACACTGAGGCAATCAGTCTCACTCACAAAGGATTATCATTAATCTTAAAGTCACATTCAAATTTGCGCTTCAGCAAAGCTATAAATAATTCCATTGTCATAGCTCTTTGGGGTCAGATGTAATACTCAAAATGGAAAGCAGTGAAACTTTGAACACCAAGGGTATACTGTGGCTGCATAATGAATCTTTGTTGACTTTCCATCTCTGGGATTCTTAGGAGGTACACATGCTGCTTTCTTGAACTTCTTACTATTTTGTTCACTTTAATCTGGCTACAATGTTTCAAACTCACTGTCAGTGTACTTAGTATTTTTTGTATTATGATCTTTTAAACCCTACAGTTTTCTTTCCTAAACTGAATTGGCCATCAGGGTGTACCCATTTAGGCTCAATCTACATGCATAACCAGCCATGAGCTAAAGTGTGCTAATTTTGAAGAGACGTCTCCAATTTTCTTGTTCTAAAATGATTCTAATTGGAAATACCAAATGAACTTTCTTGCTTGAATATTGTCAAATAAACCTGCCCAAATACTGCATATTATAATAGACAGTCATTAAAATCATTGAGTTGATATTTAAGAAGGAGCTAATCAAATATTTCATTTGACAGTCATTGTCTTTGTGAGGGTTTGTATGGGTGCATGAAAAGCCGCCAAGAACGTGACGCGCAAAGTTAGAGAACTAGAAGTGGTGTCATGGAAGCTAAATTTGGATAGCACAAAAGTGTCTAATTTCAGCAGTGCACGCCTATAATCCCAGCACTCAGGATGTTGAGGCAAGTGTGAGGCCAGCCTAGGTTACACAGTGAGTTCAAGGCCAGCCTGAACTATATAGCAAGACCCTGTCTCAAAAAGCAAAACAAATCAAAATAAATAAATAAAAGTCCTATTTTGCTCAATTGGTATGCTCTGACATAGGGCCCACCTGATTACAAAGTTTCCAAACTTTGATTTTGCTTTTTTACCAGTAACACAGTGTTTGCTTGTTTTTGTTTTTGGTCAATAACCTGTTTGAAGATCTTACTTGAACCAAACACAAATTTAAAGCTAATGTTAAAAATAAAGTGTTGAGTGTTCACTTCGGCAGCACATATACTAAAATTGGAATGAGACAGAGAAGATTAGCCTGGCCCCTGTGCAAGGATGACACGCAAATTTGTGAAGCATTCCATATTTTTGCGATCATTATGTATACCTAAAATGTACCAATAAACTTGATTTAAAAAAATACCTTTAAATACAATTTCTCAGTATGCATTCTACCTTCTTTTTTTGAAGATATCAGGCCCTGCGCAGTGAGCTAGAGTCCCTGCTGTCACTAAGTAACAGACTCTTATCAGGGAGACTTGGGTTCAGATAGTGCCTATCACTTTCACCTGTGGAACTACTTAATCTATGCAACCTCCCCAAAGTGTACATCTTTTATCTGTCAAATGGGAAAACTTCTTTTGTTGTTGGTGGTTGTTTGAAACAGGGTCTCTCGCTATGTAGAGTAGCTGGCCTTGAACTCACTACGTAGCCCACATTGGCCTGAAATTTGTGATCCTTCTCCTTCAGCCTCTGGAGTGCTGAGGTTATAGGACTGTACCATCAAGCCTGGTTTCAAATGGAAATACTGTCACCTACATCAAAAGATTAAAGGGGACACTGCCCAACAATTAAAGGTGACACTGCCTGGCACACAATGACTGCTCAATAATAGGTGGCAATCATTCTTTTGTTGCTGTTGTTGTTCATTTTGTCTGTTTGTTTTTTGAGACAGAGTCTCACTATATAACCCAAGCTGCCCTTGAATTCATGGCCATCTTCCTGCCTCAGCCTCCTGAGTGCTAGCAGTACAGGTATGTGCCACCATGCCCGGCTAAGTATTCTTTGCTCAAGGTTATTGCTGATTGTAATCTTGTTTATTTCACCTTGTGATCTTTTCTCATCAGTATTCGCTTACCTTGACAATCCTTTATTCAACTTTTAGGGAAGCCAACACACTATGTGTCAGACTATAATCGACATAAGGGGAACAAACACAAAACCAATATGGGTCCTACAAACAGCAAGTGTGCCATAGAAGCATATAACAGTGGTACCTAATGCAGAGAAACCTTGAAGAAGTGCTAGGCAGAGACCTGAAATAGATGAAGACGTTAGCCAGGCCAAAAAAAAAAAAAAAAAAAAATTCAATGTGGCAAATAGTACTGCATATTCAGAGTTCCAGAGACAAACAAGAACAGGGTGAGTTTCAAGTAACTGGATGGAAGTTGTCTGATAAATGAGTGGAACAAAGAGAGTAAGAGAAAAGAGGGCTAAATGTGAGGTGGAGAGACAGGCAGGGCCATATTCTTTGGGGCCAAGTCAACCTAGTTAAGAAGTATGACTTCATCCTAAGGGCAAAAGAAGCAACTATACGAGGGTTTTATAAAAGTCTGTAATCTAAAATAACTGCTGGTATTCAGAGAGGAGACTGAGATGTCAAGACGGCATGCGGGAAGACCAGTTAGAAAGTCTTGGGTGAATTCCAAGTGACAAGTGAAAAGAACATATATAAAGGCAGTTTTAGTGAAAATAGAAACATACCAATCCAAGAAACTTTCATTAAGAGGTAAATCAATGAGATTTGGTCATAAGTTGTATGTAAGAAAGATACTCAGGAAAATCAATCTCTAAACTAAGAATGTGCTCAGTAAATGTATATCTGTTTCATGATATAAAATGTTTGTGTGTGTGTGTGTGTGTGTGTGATGCTGGTGGATCAGACCCAGGGGCTTGTACATGCTGGGCACTCTACCACTGAACTATATTCCTAGAACCTATAATTTAAAATTAAAACAATCTACCTTATATCTTGTAGCAGTACACAAAGGAAGCAGCATATATGTCCATTGACAGATGAATGGATAAAATGTATTTATACTCAATGGAGTACTACTTTGCCATAAAGAAAGCTAAACTTGAGGCATTCACAGGCAAATGGATACAACTTGAGAACATAATGTTATGTTAAGTGAAATAAGCTTAAATACTGCATGGTTTCTCTTACATGAGAAACTAAAAAAGAAATGTGTGTGTACAAAATAGAAAATAGAAAGAAGTCCAAATAATTCTGCAAAAGATCTATTCCATTGTTTGAAAAATATTTTAATATATACGCGAATATTTCATTTAAACTATTAGTTTCTCTTGAAGAGAAAGTTTTGTGCTTTAATCTGTTTCTTCTTTGTAAGAGGGTCTTTTTTTGTGTACAACTTGTACTCTGAGTAACATTTTGACCATTCTAAGATTATGATACAATGTATTAACTATTGTTATTCTTGAATTGCTATGAAATTTTATTTTTTCATAGAAAGAAGAGTGCTTCTTTATTAATATCTACTGGTATTATATTAAAATAAAAAAATTAGGCCATGGGAAAGCACAATAGACAAGTGTAATTTAGTGCACAACAATGCTTTTGAGACCACTTTGGCATATTGACAGTGAGACAGTCAGGGATCACCATGGGGGGGTTAAAGTCCCTGGGCACAGTAAAATATCCTTTATAGGATGGCATGTTGCTTCTGTGCCTGGGTGCTTTTTTCAACAGACCTCTCAGGAGACTATGATGAAACCACAAAAGCAGAATATTTACACAAGATGATAAAATTGTTACCAACAAAAAATCTAAATAAATCCTCTGGCTTCATTTGCTCTTAGTAGACTTAACTAGTTTTAATGGTTACACAACTTAGTAATCAATTATTAGTTTCCCATTAGCTTTGCTGTAGATAACACCTCTGACATAGGAGTTATGATAAATAACAGATGCCTAGGTTACTTCTCAGGGATCTAAAGATCACTTTTGCTGAGAAAGATGACTCTTCACTTTGGCCTACAGATGTCTGATGGGTGACTGGAATGGGATAAAGGTGTGGCATCTGTTTTCATATTGTGTCTCTTCCTTCTGCTACCTTTTAACCTTTGAGCCAGATTCTGTGGAGTGCCATACACAGACATGTTGCTTGCCTATTGAAAGTAGTATGGATCTTCTTTCTCTGTCTACCTCTACCTGTATGGTCCTTCAGCTGCTCCAACAGCTGAGCATCTAAAGTCTTTTAGTCACATCCTAAGGCTCAGATTGAACCACAAGGTCAGGATGTTTGCACAGGATGATGTCACAAGATACAAAAGTAATTCAGCAATTCCTGGCCTATGGAACATTACCAGACTTTAGCCCACCCAAGCAGATAATACAAGCTTGCTGTTCCCTTTGTTATAGAAGCAGTCTGATCCTTCTGTTTTAATCAGCTGAAGCCTATGTGTTTGCAATACTTGGTTTGGTTTCCTTTCCAATCATGACTAATAATAACAAGAATTCTGCGTTATAGATAGATGATCTATCTTTAAATACCAAAAGATTTTTAGTATATAATAAATAGATGGTGTGAAGGTAAAGAATGAGGTAGCATCAATAGAACATGTCCTTTTCCTCTGAGGCATCTTTTCATTGTTTTTCTTTTGTTTTGTTGGGAAGGGTCTTGCTAGGGTCCAGGCTGGCTTTGAACTCAAGATTCTCTTGCCTGAGAAACTGGCATGTGCCACTACGCCCAACTCACCTTCTGAGTCTTAAAGGAAAAGGTAATTTTCTTTTTTCCCCTTCCATCTTTTCACGTCTCTAAATTAATTAAGCAAGATTTCATGAGCAAAGTATATGTAAAGTAAACCCTGGCTCTGTGATACCATAACAAGTGTTATCAAAAAAACTTCCACACTTCCCGGTTCCTTTAACTGGGCATACCAAGCATGGCTTTTTTCTTTATTGATGACATAGGGCTTATGTTCAACTATTAAGGTGCCAAGTTCTTTTGATCCTATAAGCTGAACTCTTCATGGAAGATCTTATCTGTTTTTTTTTTTTTTATGCTGGAGACTGAACGTAGGGGCTCATGTATACTAAAGTGAGCACTCTACTGCTGAGCTACATATGTAGGCCCCTACTCATCCTTAACAGTTCAAGAGCTACCTTTCCAGGAAGCTCTCTTGACTTCTCTAGTCATCTGTGGTCTCAGTTCCCAAAACCTTATAATGCCTTTATTTCACCATGAACACAGTCCATTCTAATTTTGGCTAGCTTTTTTGTTTTCTTTCCTAGGTTGCCTGTTTCTCTGAGGTACAGGGTGTAAATTTCAATTCTGCATTATATGTTTAGCACACTGACCCTGAGGCAAACTGATACTCTCAAAGTTTACTGACCTACATCCTTTGTGTTATAAATGGCTTAAATGGAGTGTTTTGGAGTTGAATCTACTTTTAATACTTTCTCTGACTTCTCAGGAAACACCTAGTGATTATCAAGTGGGAAAAGCATATTTAAATAATTACATAAATAGAAAAAAGAAAACAAATCTTTTATTTTCATATAACAGAAAATAAAGCTTGACACTAACTTGGTTGCAAGAACATGGATTTTCAAAGGTTGAGAAACAGCATTTCACACCTGCATTTCTATTCTAAGTATGTTATTAGTATTTCAATACAGTTCGGATAAACTAAATTAACAACTATGTGAACACTGGGAATAAAATGGTTCAAAACAAGGGTCTGAAAAGCTTTCCTATAAGCTAAGCGTTTGAGTTTCTTTTCCAGGAATACAAGCATGTTCCATCCAGCCCTGGCTCATGTGTTCCTTAAAGCGCTAAAATGTAATGTTTTAACAATTTCCTCTCTGCCCATCCAAATCTTGGTAGGGTTTAAGACTCAATTCCTCCAAGAGCACATCCTAGTCACAACTTTGTCTGAATTCTAAGGCTGTTGGGGGTCTGTAGCAGGAAATTTGAACAAGTGACCACGTGATGTTCGTCATTTTCAACTCTCGGTTCGGACTGAATTCATTTTCTCAACAACTGCAGGGAAATTGGCTACTCGAGTGCTTACTGAATGGAAAGTTTGTTAACAACCTATTATAACATTAACATGGAAGCTGAGAAGCAAAACCAAGCTTAGTTCACGGAGCCTAACCTTAACTCTCAGGTGAAAAAGATGTCAGTCAACCTCACGTTTGACTTTACAGAAATGCCAAAGCGTGATTAAAATCTATGGACAGCTGAGAGGGCTGCAGGTTGAGAGAGGGAAATCAAACTTCAACTACAAAAAAATCAGCTTTTCTCAGTCCACTCCACTACCCAGTTCCCCAGCTGCCACCCTTCGTTTACGACAGTTCCTGCCTCAGGTAGAAACGACGAAGACAGAAAGAATATGGCATCACCTCTGCCCTCTGACCAAGCACAGGAGACTTACCAGTTTCATGTCGGACTTTTGGCTGTTCGGTATCAGTCTCACCACTTCTTAAACCCTGGAAGCTTCTTCCGGTCCAATCTCCGCCGCCGGCCGCCGAGAGGATCGCGGGAATTGCAGTTTTTCCTCCTTGCGCCCCTTCCCGAGGCATCATGGGACATGTAGTCTTCCCCAGGCATCATGGGAACTGTGGTCATCTTTCCCTTTCTTCCCTTTCCTTTCTGAACGCCTCCTTCCGTCAACTCAGATTTATCTCCACCGCCAATTCATCCTCCCTCTCCACCCCAGCGCATGATATCATGTCCCCGCTATGGGCCTGAGACCCAGGGGATTCTGGGATGTGTAGTCCCTGCGGCTCCGGCTCACCCATTCCCCTCCTCCCTGTGGGAAGGCGGCTAGGCGCTGGACTTGCCGGGAGTTGTAGTTCCTGATGACCTCCAGACACCGACCCCGGAGCTTTTACTCAAGGGAGGGAGAAACTACAACTCCCAGGGATGCCCGGCAGCAGCAGGTGGGATCGGGGCTGTTGATATCAATATGGCGGTTGTCAGCCAGACAAAGACAGTCAGTCTGATGTGACTGAGACAAGGGAGGTTTTCAGGGGGAGACTGGGAGATAGGGGCCTCCCCTCCCCCTTCTCCTCTTCCTGCGCTGGCCTCAAGCCCTCCCCAGCCCCTCCCGTCGGGCGCCCCGCGCGGAAGATACCCCTCCCCCTCCCGCTTCCCACCTCCCTACCTCAGCCTTTGCACCGGGACGCTGGGGAGGGGGCTGTGCCGGGCGGAGAGAACTCAGCAAGGATTCTGAGGTGAGTCGAGCGATTTGAAGCCGGACTGCCTCAAGTGTCTTCTTTCTTTTAAAGAAAAGAAAAATTGAGGGGTTTTGGGGAGAAAGTGAGTGGGCGCCAGGATGGGTTTCTTGAGCAGCCGGACTGAGAGAGGAAGGAGCTAGCGGGGGGCTTCGGAGAGGGTGACCCCGACGCGGGGTGTGGGGCGGGGCAGTTTGTGGGGGACTGTAATGGAAAGGCGTCGACTGCTCTCCAACTCTTTGCTTCTAGTTTCCTCCACTATGGGTGGTAGGTTTGAATTTTGGAGGTGGGGTCTCCTGCGTGGAGTTTGGGAAACTGTGAGGTGGTTTTGAGGTGTGTCGGTTTGTTTGGGGTGTATAACTGTTTTAAACTGTGTGACGCGTCCTCGTGTGCTGGGCTTGTCTCGGAGGAATGTGCGGAGATGGGAAGTTAGATAGCCAGAGTCCTAGCTTTCCTGGGCCTGGAGGCGTGCGTGTGTCCTGGCGCTGGACGTTTGGGCTTGAGACGTGGCGTGCGTATCTGGGCTCAGCAACTCGTTTGTGTCCCATTGCCCGCTCACTCTCCGCCACCCGCCTTCGTCCCCTCCCCTAGACAGATCTCCACCCCAAACTCCGGGCTGGAGGATTGTAGTGATGATGTGATGTAGAGATGGATCTTTGCATCCCGAAGTCGGTAGATAGGTGGGAAAGGAAAAGTGTTTCTTAATATTTTATTCCGGAACCGTGTTTTGGTTACACGATTGGGGCTACTTTGAAAGGCGTCCTCCACCCACCTTCACCCCGAAACAGTAGGTAGAGGCATCTTGTATTCTTCGCGTTCAGTAGATGAATAATTACTTAAAATTCGGGGGAGTAGGGTGGGGATCGGGAGTGCTGGATTGCATACACGCCTGTGCCTTCTAAGAGACTAAATTTTTTTTGTGTCCTGAGATAGGACGACTTATTTTTTGTAGTAGTAATACTAATAATACTAATAATACTAATAATAAACTATTGGAAATTATTAGCGGGGAAGGACGGGGTGCGCCGAAAGGCGCTGCTTGTATTTTTCTTCCACCCCACCCTGTTCTCACATTTGCCTGAAAGCTCCTATGGAAGAGTGAGGAAGCATTAGGTGAGTGAATAGAAGAATGCAGTTAGCAGTAAAGATTCTACACTATGTGAAGTTGAATAGTATAAAGTGATTGCTGTTTTTGTTTAGTCTGAAGCTTTAAAAAAAACTCATATAGGGTACTTCATTCCTCTAGAATCCTGCAAGTATAGAGACCTTTGGCTTCTCTCTTCCTTCTTCCCTCTTTCCCTTATTTCTTTCCTCCCTCCTCCTTTCTTCCTTGGCATATGTTTTCCTTCCTGATGGATATAATACCTCCTGTGGCATTCTTTTTAGTTTATACTAATATGGTTGTGCTTTTTATGGTTTTACTCTAAAATGCATCGAGTGAAAAAGACCTGTGTTTGTTTTAATTTTTCATTTATGCCGTAGGTAATTATTACAGGTAATCAGGTCTGCAGTGTTTTGTGTTAAACTTGTTAAAATTGCACAAATAAATTGCTGGATCTAGCTGAATTATGTTTATAAGTCTGGAAAATTTGATTTTCTTTCAATTTTGAATTAGAGTTAAGCGGAAGAGGAGTGCAACATTTGTTTCTCACAGTCTTTAATATTTAATAACATTGCTCTGGGAGAATTTAAGATCATGTATTTTGTCCTTCCTTCAATCTGAAATACAAGTTTGTCAATAACCTTTCTTATGTGATGCTTTTTTAGTGTTGTAGACTTTTAAATGAAGGAATTGGCATAATTTCTATTTATACTTTTGAGGATTTAAGGTATTTATATATTTGATTAGGAATTTACCAGTTCTTACATCTGCTACCTATCATAAGGAATGTTTAGATTCTGTAAAAACGAAAAGTCATGTAGATACACTGTATAATTTTATAGTAGGTGCTGAAACCTTTGATTTAAAATTTCTGCTGTTGGTCATTCACACAGGTAAGGGGACTGTAAGCATGAAGTAGCATACATAGATTGACCTGAATAGAAAAACCATTGATGTATCTTCTAAATCCCAAGTTTAATATATAGAATATGTTATTACAAAGCTGACCCTTTAGTTGGTAGATTGCAGGATTTCTAGAATTACTTGTTTTAAGCTTGCATCTTAAACTGAAACATTACTTTGCAAAAATGTTTTCTTTGGAGAAAAATCCTATGTAACTACACAGTAGAGTGTTATTTTTGATTTTCTGAAACACACTTTGATAGTCATTGAATTTAAAAATATTTAACAATTATCTTAGCTATAAAATGCTTGTTAAGAGCAGAAAAAATAGCGTTCGCTTTATCCACCCTTTCTTTTTGTTTCCATCTATGGAAATGCAAAGCATTTACTGGGGAAAATGTTCATTAAACTTTTTCTGGCTAGTAGTTGGATCCAAATCATTATATATCTATATACCAGATATATTACTTACATTCATTGGGCTGATTCTGTTGCGTTTTAAGCACTGGGGCGTTAAAATGATGTAAAGCCATTACTGCAGGTTAAAGCATAAAACACCCTCAGCGTGTGGAAGTCATATGGCTTACAAAAATGTAGAAAACCAGGGCATTGGTGCCAGTCCAGCTTCAGATTTCATCCCATAACTGTAAAGACATTTATTTGAATGTGATCACTTCTAAAAATGTTGCATTTATTATGGGAAGTTGAAAATCCAAACTGTTTTAAACCAATCTGTTGCTAGTTTTGTGTACAGTATATAGTGAACAGTATCAAAAGGCATCTCTAGCTTATTGTTGAATAAATGCCTTTAGCGAGGCTTTATTTTCACTGCTGGGCAAATTTCAGTCTTCCAGGCCAAATCCTTAAACCATTAATACTAGAATCTTAATAACTCAGTATTCATACGTTTTAAGATACATTGCAACAAATCTATCATTTCATTCTGGCAATTTTTTGTAGCAAATGTTGATTGGAATTCTATTGCTTATTTCAGTATATGTTGGATACATTGGGAATATTCATCTTAATTTGTTCTTTTTTTTTGGGTACTGGAGATTGAACTCGGGACCTTGGGCTTTCGAGGCAGGTGGCAGAACCACTGAGCTAAATCCCCAGCCCTTAATTTGTTCTTTTTGAGTCTCCTATATGCTATATTCAGCCCATCCCAGTTTTAATTTTTCAGACAGCTACCATGTTTCCTATAAAAGCATATTTGTTTTTGTTCTTTACATTGCAGTTCTCATTTTTATTATTTTTGTATGCAGTTCTTTAAACTTGAATTATTTCTCTTGAGAATTATAAATTTATCTTAGAATGTTCTTCAAAAATGAAAGTTGGCATACTACTCAACTTTTTAAAAACGTGAACATTTATAGATAAAAGTACTCAGTGAAAATGTATTGGGTTTGTTTGTTTTCTGTATTTGCTTTATTTAGCTTTTTGGCTTCCAGAATCTCACTTTACTAATCTTCTGTTGGCTTTTCTGTTAACTGCTGGCTTTTCCTTCTCAATTTTGCAGAACTTTATAAAAAAAATTGTTATGAGTGAAAGCACAGCTTCTCTGGAGCGTCATATATGTATATCTACACACATGGTCACATATATACAAAGCGCCTTTGTTTCTTTCTATATTTATCAGACATGCAAAACATAAAAGCCAAGCTGAGCCAAAATTGCAGGAGACTCTAAACATTGGCTTAAAGCTAGGAACCAAAGAGTAACCACCAGCACTTGCTGTCCAAAATTTAGGAGCTTGGAGATTTTCAGTATCATTGTAAACCACTAATTTAACAGATTCTGCCAACATACAGTACTTTCAGAAGGAGAGTGATTGGTTTGAAAATTTTCAATATTAAGTAATTAATGTGTGACATACATTTCTAGGTACAACTATCCCTTATATGGCTCTTACTAGATTTAGGGTCCATTATGGGCACAGAGTAAAGATTTTCCTGAGTGATTATCTGGTCAAACTTTTAGTTGAGCTGGAGGTGTAGGTCAGTGATAGAGTGCTTGTATCCCCACCATCACAAAAACAAAACAAAACCAAAAAACCACTATCACCACAACAAAAACTTTTAGTTAGCATCTATTTAAACATAACCCTATGCTTTAGATAACTTATTTTCCTTGACCTTAGATAAAACAAGTTGGAAATTTACTATAACATTATCTTGAACACTCTCCAAGAGCATTCAGTTACTGGAAGGCCTTGGCTTTCACAATAGTTTTACCCTCACAGTGGTAATAAGCTGGAAGGTGCACTGTTTTTCAAGCAGTTGTTATAATTTTAATGCAGTATTTTACAGATCCTTAGGTATAAGCATGTGGAGTTGTTGTTTGTTTTTAACATGGTGAACAAAAGGAAAAAAGATAACAATAGTTTGGTTTAGCTTTGATACAATTATTATTTTAAGATTTGTTTTGACTCTTAAACAGATGGGCCCAGACTCTTCTTTTTAAATGATAAAATTATTCTAGTCTACTCAAAGGGAATTTAGGTTTTTTTCTTAAGCTTAGTGCTGATTATGATTAAATATTTACTAAATTCCACATACTGGATATATTCTCTAGTTTCTCTGCCCATCTTATGTCCAGTGATGCACATAAGATGTATTGAAAACATTTACCAAAACTCATAACCATATACACATTAAGTTGTGGAACTTGAACATATATAGTGACAGTTTTTTTTTTTTTTAATACTGACAGTTTTTAATGTAAGGAAAGTCAAATGCTCTGGACACTGCTGAAATGAGAATGACTTAATACTGAACCTATCTGCCTTTAAGATTTGATAAGGCACTACAGTGGACCTTTGAGTTACAACTGGCCTCACATACAAACAACTTGGGTTATGATCGGAATCTTAGTTTTAATTTAGGACCAAAGTTTTGAGTTACGACCTGAATGCCATGGTTGAAAACAAAGACTCACAATGCCGGAAAAATGTATGTAAGCATACATAAGCATCAGCCTGAGCCCAGATGCGCATGTTTGTGGACAAGATTTTGGTCAGTGCTTTATATAATCTCCACAATTACTGCTATCAAAATGGCTCTGGGAAAGCTAGAAAAGAAGCTAAAGAAGGAAGGGAAGGGAAAGAAAGGAATCACAATCAAAAAGAAGGAGGAAATTGTGGAGAACTGAGAGTGGGTTCCTGTGACCGATCTTGCTGATATGTACAGCATGTTGAAATCTGCCATCTCAACAATCTTACAGAGAAACGATTTGTATAAGGAAACTAGTGTTGTTAAAGGTGTTACTCAAATTAGTAAGTCACGATCGATGGTGTTAGACAAGGTTGGAGGGCTATTATTAGTGTGGATAAATGAAAGCTAGATGGCAGGTTATATAGCCTATCTGAGTCTATAATTTTTTTTTTTTGGTACCAGGGATCGAACTCGGGTCCTTGCGATTGTGCAGTAGGCGTCGAAACCACTGAGCTAAATCCCCAGCCCTGAGTCTATAATTTTTGAAAAAGCTAGGGCTATAATGCAGATGTTGTAAAGGTTAATCAATCAATGAATGATAATTTTGTGCTAAAACATTTTGTGCTAGTAGGGAGTGGTTTCACATTTTTAAAGTGAGAACTGGGGTTCATAGCATAACTAGGCATGGTGAAGCAGTCAGTGTTGATAAAAGGGCCTCTGAAAAATTACATACCGTACATCACTTTGAAACGATGACACAGAGAAATGGCTTTTGCCCTCATCAAGTTTTCAACTGTGATGAAACTGGCCTTTTCTAAAAGAAAATGCCCAGGAGAACAAGATGAAAAGAAACGAATAGGCTAGATGTGGAGATCTAATGCAAAACCCTGGGTAACAAGAGTACTTTTTCTTGAGTGGATCAGGTAGGCTTTGTGTCCTACTGTTAAGAAATATCTAGAGGACAAAGATTTACCACTCAAGGCTCTGCTCATCATGGACAGTGCTCCTCACCCACAAGATTTGGAAGAAAAATTGGCTGAAGAATTCCCATGGCTGTCACTAGAGTTCCTCCCACCTAGAACACAGAGGAGTTGTAACTCCTCTACTGGAGCCTATGGACCAGTAGGTTATAGCTAACTTTAAGAAGCTATACACCAAGGAACTGTTCCTGAAGTGGTTCCAGATGGTCTCAGATACAGATTTAACCATTAAAGAGTTCTAGAAAGAACATTATAATATCCTTTCCTGTGTGGGGTTAATTGACAAGTCCTGGGTCAGTGTCTCTCTAAGGACACTGCAATCTGATTGGAAGAAAGAATGGCCTAAAATTATGCAGAAGAGAGACTGAAAGGCTGTGTAGAGGAGCCTAAGCCTTTAATTGACCCTGTGGTTGATGACACTGCCACTATAGCAGAGTCTATAGGCTTTCAGGTAGACAGTGGTGATGTTGAGAAACTGATGGAGAACACTCAGGGGAATTGTCTACAGAGGAACTTCAGCAATTTCTGGCCCGGCAACAGAGAATGGCAGCTGAGGAGCTTTCTGAAGTGGAGAGGAAGTATCAACAATCAGTGTAGCAAAGTTCTTCTGAAATAAAGGAAATCCTGAAAAAATAGAGCTACAAACATTTGTAGAGAAGACCCAACCAGACAGAGAAAAAGCCAATCATTGCATTCACTTGGAACCACCTTCCATTTCATTCTCCTTTCCTACAAGCCAGAAATGTCAACTCGAATGGTGAGTACAGTATCATATTGTTGTTTCTGGTAAACTAGGCACATTTTATAACTTTTTGGTGAATACACTAGGAAAGGTATTGGTGTTTCTGGTAAATTATGGACATTATACAACCCTTTTTTATTTTGAAAAGGGGGTAAACATGATCAAAGTATGTTACATGCTTGCTTAAAGATACAGCTTATTATCTTGTTATTGGTTATCCTGTGCTTCTGATTCCAAGATACTTATTCCCCTCCTTAATCCTTAGAATTCTCCTATATTGCAAATAGTCCCTTTCTTGCTTTTTTTTTTTTTTTTTTTTGTAAGATGGGATCTTGCTGTGTTGCCCAGTCTTATCTTGAACTCTAGAGTTCAAGTGATCCTCCTGCTTTAGCCTTTAGAATAGCTTGTACTAGGGGCTGTGGATTTAGCTCAGTGGTTCTGGTGCCTGCCTCGAAAGCACAAGGTCCCAAGTTTGATTCCCCGTACAAAAAAAAAAAAGAAAGAAAGCTTGTACTTGTAGGTATGTGTCACTACACTGGGACAATTTATTTTTCTTTGTGTATGTAGTTTCTTATCAGTTTTCCTTCTGTAGGTCTTAATTGCATTTGAGATGAATGCCCCTTTCCCTGTAGTTAAAATTCTTTCCATCCAGGCCTTTTATCTTCTTTTCTTATCTTGTTAAGATTATCTTTGATCTTGGTTCCCAGATTTAACACCCATTAGTGCTTTCCTTTTTCCATACTCTATTCTTTCACTATCATATACATCTCTCCTATCTTTTAATTTTTATAGTTTTGTGGTACTTGGGATTGAACCCAGGGCCTTCACACTGAGCTATATCCCCCATTTCTTGAAAAATTTGAGAGAGGGTGTCTTTTAGCTGACCAGGTGGGACTTGAATTTGTGATTTTTCTGCCTCAGGGTTCCAGAGTCCTGGGATTACCGGCATACACCACTGAACTCAGCTGTTTTTTTCTTTTTATATATATGGTTGTCATTGTTGTCACCTCTTATTGATGATTCTACGCTAAAACTCCTCCCTACCTCTTACTTGCTCTATTCCATGGTGCACAGCACTCTTAGGATATTTTTCATTATTTATTTTAATTAATTAATTAGTTTAGTGGGTATGAGGAATCAAACTCCAAAGGCAGTCTACCTCTGGAGGAAGAAGTACATCCCCATCTCTTTTATTTTTTTAAATTTTGAGACAGGTCTTGCTAAAAGACTTTCTCAGGCTCTTACTCAGGCTGGCCTTGAACTTGTGATTCTCCTGCCTCAGCCTCCCATGTAGCTAGGATTGTAGACATGTGACCCCCCACCAGACTTTCTCAAACTCATCAAGTCATGCAGGAAATTACTATACTTTTGTTCAAATTATGCTATATGTCATTTTTTAATCTCTGTGCCTTTTAAAGCTTTTCTAACATTTTCTTTCCTCATCCATCCTTCACTTCTTTTTTACCTTCTCTTTCTCCCTTTCTCTCTCTCTTTTTCCTACAAGTATTTTCTATATTACATTCAAGTAAATTACCTTTCCTCTCATATGTCTTCAGCTTTTTTCTTGGTATTTACTACTTTACCCACTTATGTGTTTGCATATCTTTATCTTACCAGTTAAAACCTTTTTTTAAAAACCCTGTTACATATTTCTGTCTGAGACATTTTCCCAGCACTATAAGTTTTTCATATTTACTGGTATGTCACATTTTAAATATTTGAATTTCCATGTAACGTCTGTGAATTGGATTCCTAATTGAAGTCTTAGGTTCCAAAATCTCCTGTTGAGTTGCCCACTGTGTATTCTTTTCCCTCCTGCTTTTATTTTCACCATTCATTCATTTTTATTTTTTATTTTTTTGGTACCAGGGATCGAACTTGGGACCTTCCACTTGCCAGGTAGAATCTCCATTCATTTATTAATGCTCAATCATCTAACCTGTATTATTATTTAAGATGTAGGCCTAGCCTTTAGTTTTGATAGGATCAGAAAGAATACTCAACTGTGAGGTATGAACCTCAATTCTGCATGTAGGTCATTCTTGCCTCAGTAATTTCTCTGATCCCGTACCCTCAGTCTTAGACAGATTACTGAGTCTTAAGTTCCTGAAAAAATTTTTTGGCTGTAGAATGCTGGTACCAGTGACAGTGGGTAGGAATGATCAGGGTAGATAAGTAGCGGTAAGGTAAGAGTTTTAGGTTCACTGTCTTTTGAAGATAACCCCCTTCCCCAAACCCTATAGACTTAAGAGATTGTAATTATAAAGTTATATTGAAAAGGATCCAAGCAGTAAAGAAGTTTATAAGTGAGGTATGGTGGTGTATGCTTATAATTCCAGCCCTCTAGGAGGCTGAGGCAAGAGGATCAAAAGTTTGAGTCCAGCCTGGGCAGTTTAACAACTTGGTGAGATCCTGCCTCAGGGTGAAAAAAAGGCTGGAGATGTAGCTCAGTGTGAAGGCCCTGGGTTCAATCCCCAGTATGCCCCCCCACAAAGTTTTTATAATAACAGGTGTAGTCCATTCCTCTTCCCAAAACACTAGGTGTTCTCATCCTTTGCTCATAATAAACAACCTGAAAATTAATAAAAACAGTAATCATTGTATTATTATCTTTGAGGGTTCTAGAGATTGAGGAGGCCCATTTAGGTGATTCTGATTCGGAATCTGTCATACAGTGTCAATCTGACGGCGCTGTGGCTACAGTCACCTGAGCTAGCTCACACATGTGCTTATGCATTCAGAGGAGGGGAGGATTCAGAGCTGAGGGCAAGGACAGCTGTATCTTCTTAGGCATCTCTGTCTCTGTAGGATTTCTCCAGTACAGTGGCTGCAGGGCATCTGAACTTACATGGTACTGTATCTCAGAACTTAAAAGGCACCTGGCCCAGGAGATGAAGAAAGCCAGGTACCTTGCTTTCTGTGACCTAGACTCAGAAACTTCAGTGTTACTTCCACAGCATTTTACTCCTGGTGTGGTCATGGAGGCCTGTCCAGGTTCAGCAGTAGCAGGGCAGACAGACTCCACCTCTTGATGGGGGCAGTGGCAAGGTTCCTGAAGAGTGTGTGTGATGGAAGTGTTGTTGCAGTTATGGAAAATGCAGTCTTTCATACCATAGGTAAATACAATTAATAGATTGATTTACTTCCAGTTTTTTTTTTTTTTTACATAAAAAAATCATATTCCCTAATGTTTTTTGGGGTTTTTTTTGGTACCAGGGATTGAACTCCGGTCCTTGCGCTTGCGCAGTCGGTGGCAAAACCACTGAGCTAAATCCCCGGCCCCCCTAATGTTTTATTTGATAGTGGCATAATGCTGCAACTTATTAGAAAATATATAGTGATTAGGTCCAAGTCCTTCTGATTGAGTGCATATATATATGTGTGTGTGTGTGTGTGTGTGTGTGTGTGTGTGTGTGTGTGTGTATTGTCCACACATACAGATATATCTTTTTTTTTCAACATAAACGAATGAACCATTGCTTATATTAACTATTCACCTGCTGGGGACATTGAAACTTTCTAGCATTTATGTATAGACATGTCTTTTGACTGGTGTTGTATGGACCTGCAGTAAGTATTGCTGTGAATGAGTGTAAGTAGGCAAGAGATAAAAAGCTTCCTTCTATGCTATTCTTCCAACCATCTGGGAACTGTTTCTTTTATATTTTCTCTCTCTCTTTTTTTTAATATTCATTTTCTCTTTTGCTTCTTCTTTCTATCCTTGCTCTGACCAACTCAGTAATCCTGTGCTTCTGTCTTGGTCTCAGAAAAAGACAAGGAAGAGCTGAGAATTATTGTATACAAAGTAAAGCTATCATTTTGGCACTGCCAGTTGAAGGACTGTTTTTGTCTTCCTGTTAAGGTTTGAAAAGCTATTAGAAATTACATAATTTGATCTAGTAATGATCAATTAATAAAAACAAAGTTGGTACAGTAAAAATCACCAAGAACTGATTACTTAAATTGTTTTAATCAAAATATATAGATCAGGGCTGGGGATTTAGCTCAGTGGTTCCACCGCTTGCCTTGCAAGCACAAGGACCCGAGTTTGATTCCTGGTACCAAAAAAAAAACAAACCAAAATATATAGATACTCATGGACTCATCCACTGATCCAGGGCTGTGGCTCCCACCTGGAGTAATTTTACCTTCCAAAAGCATTCAGCAGTGTTTGCAGATGTGTTTGATGGTCACTGCTGGAGTGGGAGTGCTGTTGTCATCTGGTGGGTAATAGAGAAGCCAAAGATATGGCTACATATCCTTCAGTGCACGTGCCAGTATCTTCCCCACTCCAACACAGAATTCTCTTATGCAGAGAGAATGTCAGTAATGGTGAGGTCAAGAAACTTGATCCTAGGGCAAAGGCCTTTTCTTGATGTATGAATCTATGGATTGGTATTCAGTGTCTGGTTGTCATGCATAAACCATACCTGTACTATATCATTTATGGTTTCAAGGTTTGATTTCTTTAAAGTGAAGGGAGAACTTAAAAACATTTATAATCTATGATTTATATCAATATTTTATTTTCTCTAGGTCTTAGTTTACAGTAGTCTCACCCACTTCCAATTTAATAGTATTTTTCTTTTTTAAATAAATCATCTTAAATTCTCCCAAAACACTTAGGCCATCTTTTATTAACTTTTTTATAGACACAAGTCTTAACACTCCTATTTTGTTAGTTTAGGTAATGTATACTTAAATTCCACAGTTGCAAGACCAGCTGGCACACAGTGAGAGAATAACCCAATCTACTGTTGCTTAGCACACCATCGAGGATAAGCAGTATTTGCCTAATTAGCATGACTTGTTCACTTTGCTTTAGAAGGGGAATCTAGAGTGCAGGGGGTGGGGGGTTGGGGATTTTAATGATTAAGTTGAAAGTGCCCAAGAGCTTCTTTCTGGATGTCAATAGAGAATCAAAGGAATTTTGGTCATTAAAAAAAATTATTCTTAAGGTGAGCCTGCTGATAACTATTGCTTACTTAAATGAATAAGCTTCTAAACCCACATACACAGAAAAGCAAAAACAAACCCAAAAAACCCTATAAGCATAATTTTAGATTACATTTGAATTTTGTCTTGCCTCAGATTGGTGGAATTTATGAGGGAATTTGGGAAGAGAAAGGACAGCAAGGATGCCATTTGTTCCCTTTAAAATAAAATAATGCTCTTCACTCTTAATTTATGTGCTTTGTTGATAGGAATTTCAATACACCCCTGGTTGTGTATGTGTCCCCCCCCTCCCCTTTTGGAAACTGGAAATGGAACTCAGGGCTTTCATGCTGAGTTAAATCCCCAGTCCTTTTTTATTGCCCAAGCTGGTGGGCTGGGACTTGATATCCTCCTGCCTAAGCCTCCCAGAGTGCTGGGATTACAGGAATGTATCACCAGACCCATCTGAATCTTTGGGTATTTGAGATAATCAAGAATCTGCCTATCTAGAAGATATTAAATTATTTTACTGAGTGCCAGTCCCTTTTATGAAATTTTTTAGAGGAAGGGAGTACTGGAGATTGAACATACAGTATGTTGCATGCTAAGCACACATTCTATTCATGACATGTATTTAATCATTTGTGTGTGTGTACCTGTGTGAGTGTGCATGTTTCATAAGCTACTACCAGCTGGCCACTGGCCTTATCCTATTTAAAAATTGTTTTAAGCAGGCTAATTTCCATTGTGTCTTCAGATTCTGGATTACCTTCATTTAGACCTTTGCATAAATCCTCTATCAGCCAGTCTCCTGCTTTTTAGCATTGTAAAGCAGGCGCCAGATTTTTTTTTTTTGGTACCGGGGATCAAACTTAGGTCCTTGCATTTGCAAGGCAGGCGACAGAACCACTGAGCTAAATCCCCAGCCCCCAGTCTCCTGCTTTTTAACCAATGTATTTCTTCTTTAAAATACCCTTAGCAACTGAACTTTCACTACTTAAAACAGTTTGATTCTAGCACAGTTCCAACCTTTGTGCTTCTAGCGGATTTTTCAGTTTTGATTATATGCATTTTCAGAATGAAAACATAATCTTGACTGCACAAATTTATGCAGGCTGACTCATTGCCTAATAAAAATAGTGTTGTTTAGAATTTAATCAGGCTAATCAGAGAAGCTCAGAAAGTGACATTTTAGATATCCTAATGAATTATCTAGTAACTAACACCCAGTGAGAAATCTAACCTGAAGGAATGGCTTATCTCTTCAAAGCTAGAGGATTAAGGTAAATTAACATATGTTGGCTTTAAAGTTGTTAATCACTGTTTCTATAGTTGTTGCAGACAGTGTTTGCTTTTCTTTCATGAATTTTCTGCTAATGATGGTGATTTATTTAGAGAAACTGTACGATTATAGAAAGATAAAAAATACTTTGAACACCTTTTCAAGTATAATGGTATATGTAGTAATTTTTAGGAAAAGTTTTTTAAAATGATTTTTAACCTAGTTGTTGAGGTAAAAGGCAGCAACAAGAAGCAGCTGACCTTAACATGAAGAAACAGATGCAGAGGGTTCAAAGAATATTTTTAGGGACAATACTTTAGATCACCCATCTTAAAGGATACCTCCAAGAATGCAGATATATTCAGTGCCAGACCATAATTTGCTACACTTGTTAAGACCCCATATTCCCCTTCTTTTCCTTTTTTTTTTTTTTTGGTGCCAGGGATTGAACGCCGGGTCCTTGCACTTAAGAGGCAGGCGGCGGAACCACTGAGCTAAATTCCCGGCCCTGAAACTTTCTTCATTGTGCTCAAATTGTGCAAATTTATGATGGAAACTTGGGGAATTTGAATAACTTCCTTTTTGTGAATAGGTCTTCATTTATAACAGTAATTCTGATTTTCTTTACTTTATATGTACTATGTTACTTTGTTTCCATACTTCAGAATATACATTACCTAAACAATCTCATCCAGGTAATTTAAAAGCTATCTGTACAATTGATATTATCTGTTGTGTGTCTTGGAGCAAGTCTGTGTCCCAGTGGCCTATAGGCTGCTCAAAGCCTCTCAGATCTTACATAGCTTCTCTTCTGCTTTTGTACTGAGTCTTTCAGTCATTTGTTGGCCTTTGAATTTTTTGCATGAGCTATTTTTTGCCATTCTATTTATTTATTTGTGCATGTTTGTAGTACATAATGTTTACATTTCTTGTGGGGAATTGGTACCTGTACATAATACATCTTTTTTTTTTTTTTTGGTGTCGGGGATCGAACTTGGGACCTTGAGCTTGTGAGGCAGGCGGTGGAAACACTGAGCTAAATTCCTGGCCCCATAATACATCTTAACTTCTCTTTTTCATCCCCTTACCTTTCCTTCCCTCCCTCCTCCCCCTTCCATCCCTTCTCTTGATTCTCTTTTTTTCCCTTCATGTTTGAAATACATGTTTATATTCCTTGAGGAGAATTGGTACATGTACATAACACATCTTAATTCCTTTTTTCATCCCCTTTCCCTCTCCTCCCTCCTCTTCCCACCATCTTTTGATCCCTTGCCCTTTTAAGAAAGATCTACCTCCTTACTTCCTATTACCTATCTTTTATTTTGCTCTTTATTTATACTTTGAGTTTCTTATATAAGAGAAACTGTATGATATTTAAGGTTGTGTGTCTGATTTATTTCATTTAATGTTATTTCTCAAGGTACATGTGTTTTTCTACAAATGACTCAAGTTTGTCTTTATGGCAAAGTAAAACATTATTGTGTGTAAATACCACATTTTCTTTATCCATTCATCTGTTAATGGACATATAGCTAGTTTCTAGGGCATTGAATTATGAAGTACCTGTCCTACAGATTTTGTAGATAGTATATGTATGCTTGATATTTACTTATTTAATTTATTTAACTAACAATTGAACCAAGGGCCTGGAGCATGCTAGGCAAGTGCTCTACCACTGACCTACATCCCCAGCCCATATGATACTGCCTAATTTACTGATATACATTTGGGATATCATGTTTAATTTGTAAATATCTATTTTATACTGATTTAAATATTTTGTATTTATTTTCAAATGAAAAATAGGAATATGTGTGATTTGTACTGTTACTATTAAATGAACACGTAGTCACTTTGCCTTGTTTTTTTTGGTACCTGGGATCGAACTCGGATTCTTGCGCTTGTGCAGCAGGCGGCGAAACAGCTGAGCTAAATCCCTGGCCCTGCCTTGTTTTGATTTGTAAAATCTTTCCTAGGACCATAATTTATTAGTATTTAAACTAGGTTTTTTCCCTCAAATTCTAACATAGTTTTTTAGTTAAGGGAAAGGGAAGAAAATTGACATTGATTATATATAGTTTGGATTTTTGTCTTTTATTTCAAAAGTTGAAAATCTGCTTATAAAAACAAAAATAGATGACCGTTTATTAAAACCTGGGCTATGCAGAAGGCCTTAAAAATCTCCCATGCCCAGCAAGCCTAATATTTTTGAAGTTCATCCATGTTGTAGTGTGTATCATTATTCCATTCTTTTTATTGCTGAATAATATTCCGTTGCTTGTAAATACTACAATTTGTTCTCCAGCTAATGGCTTTTTGGATCTTTTGTAGGTTGGAGGATATTATGAATAGTACATATGTGACATTTGTACACAGCTTTTTGTGTAAACATCCTTTCATTTCTTGCTATGTAGAAGTGGAATTGTTGGCTTGCATAGTAAATTCATTCATTTATTTTTTTCTGTGCTGAAGATCAAATCCAGGGCCTTAGCATACTAGGCAAGCACTCTACCACTAAGCTACACTCCAGTTATGTTGAAGTTCTTAGAAACTGCCAAGCTATTTTATTTTGCCACCAATAATAGTAGGGTTGCAGTTTCTCAATGTTTGTCCACAGTTAATGGTCTTATCTTTTATTTGTAGCCACCCTAGTGGGAATAGTATTAGTTTGCAATTCCCTAATGACTAAGCATCTTTTTCTCTGCTTATCCACCGTTCATATATCTGTGGTGAAATGCCTGTTCAGGTATTTGCCCATCTTACAATTGGGTTTTTTTCCCCATGTGATTGAGTTGTAAGAATTCATTATATGTCCTAGGTACTTGTCTTTTGTCAAATACGTAATTTGCAGATACTTAAATATTTGGCTATGGTTCTCTTTTTATTTTTGATGTATTTTGAAGTGTGAGCCTTTTAATTCTTGATAAAATGTATGCTCATTTTGAAGAATCTGCAGGACTAATGGGAGAGTAGTGACGAGATACCTTACCCTGTTCTTCAGCTCCGATTCAGAAAGTGCTTACAGAATCTTATCGTTTGATTGTTTCTGGATGCTAAACCACTGTCACTGTTTCAAACCCCATAACATAATGTGTGTATTGGCGAGCCATTTTGCCAATGTACTGTTGACTAAAGCATCTTTTATTATAGTTTGTCAAGCAGTGAAGTGTCTTAGATGGAAGTAAGAAAAACTGGCTCTGGCTAATTTAAACTAAAAGTAAATTTACTACATGAATGTTAGGAACTTTGCAGAATTGATAGGAATTCTACAGAACCAGGTTTGTCCGGTGGGAAGAACTGTAAGAGGCTGTTTTCTGGCAGAAACCATAACAAGGAGCGCCCCACAGGTGCAGTCCGGTTAGGGCAGCATTACTGTTGATTGTGACTGGTACTGGACAGGTGCTGCTCCTGCTGCTTGACTTTTATTGTTGCTCTTGAGCCTTAATCTTGTTGCAATGTTCATTTCTATTTAAGAGGCTTCTTTCTGGTTGGTTGTGACATGGATTCTAAACTTAAAAGTCTGAGGTGCATATATTTCCTTATACTCTATTTCTCGAATATATGAATGTTGAGCATTTTCATGCTTCTTAATGAGAAGCAAATTCTACCTCCTATTAATATTAAAAGAAGTTCACAAATCTGTCATCTTAAAAAAGAAAAAGATAATGCAAGCTCCCTCAAGGTCACTTTCCCATCCAGATTCTGCCATATTTCTCTGTTCTACAGACATTATTAGTTATTTCTAATGGTTTGGATCTTAAATATCCCCCAAAAGCTCATGTGTTAAAAGCTTGGTCCCAGCTGATGGCTCTTTTGGGAAGTGGTGACTCTAAGAGGTGGGGCTTAGTTGGAAGATAGGTCACTAAGGCCTTTCTGTTGAAGGGTATGTTTTGTACCTGTCACCTCCTCACTCTGCCTCCTGGCCACCCTGGGTGAGCTGCTTCACTCCACCGTGTGCTCCCCACCATGATGTTCTGTTTCACCAAGTGCCCAGAAGCAAGAGATCCAAATGACCTTGGACTGAAACCAAGATCCAAAATAAATCTTTTCCTCCTAAAAGTTGTTTTTCTCAGATATTTTGTCACAGCAATGAAAAGCTAACACAGTAATATGTGGTTTTATTTAGTGAAAATTTCTTTTGGGCCGGGGATTTAACTCAGTGGTTCTGTCACCTGCCTTGCAAGTGCAAGGTCCCGAGTTCAGTCCCCGGTACCAAAAAAAAATTTCTTTTTTCCTCTATCTATTCTTATTTTTAATTTGAAAACAGTGTTATAGTTTAATACCTATAATGAAAATGAAATAGTTTATAAAAACCAGTGGATCTATTGTAAAGATGCACAGATAAACTGAAATAACTACAGAGAAATTTCTACTGAACAAATTTTAATTTCTTCGTAGATAACAATAAAAGAAACTGCTGGACCAAAGGATGAGTTAGGATACTTTCAGTTGCAAAATAATAAATTCTATGGAAACTTTAAATGTAATATATTTAGCATTCTCAACTTTCTACAGCAACTCTCTCCAACAGCAATATAATGGAATTCAACATTTAAAATAAAAAATAAAAAGAAACAGGTACAATTATTTGTTTAACTCATTATGTCCAAAACATAACCATTTCAACATTTAATTAGTATAAAAATTATTTATATATCAGTATTTTACCCTTACAGCACATTTCAGTTTGGACTAGGTACATTTCAAAGGCACAGTAGCCATATGTAGTAGGTTGATATTGTATAGGACAGCAGTTTTGCTTTCTGCTTCATCTTAAAGCTAGCTTGCTTTATCTATTTGGCCATTATAGTCAATAGATTTATGTGTTTTCTTGTTCATGTTCTTAGGGGAAAAAAAGAGTGTATTTTTACTAGCTCCCTTCTGAGTGAGGGAAATTTTCTTATTCCTCCATAGACATCACCAAGATCCATCCATGGGCGCTGTCATTGTGGCAAGGATAATAAGATATACTGAATGGCATATGACCGTCAAAGCATACCCCTGAGGGTAAAATCTAAGATCACAAAGATTTTCCTCCTGTATTTTCTTCTAGATATTTTACAGTTTTAGGTTTTACATTTAAGTCTGTGATCCATTTTGGGTTAATTTTTAATAAAAAATTTGAAGTATGTGTTGAAATTTAATTTTTTGAATGTGGATTTCCATATTTTAAAGCTATGCTTATTGCAAAGATCATCCTTTCTCCATTGAATTGCCTTTGCACCTTTGTCAGAATTGTTTTAGCTATTCACCTGCCTTTGTATATTCATACAAATTTTAGAATTAGCTCATCAATACATAGCAAAAGTTCTTTTAGAACTTTGATTAGGATTGTGTGGACTATTAGAGCAATTTGCAGAGAAAACAGTGTTTAGTCTTATCCATGAACACTATATATCTATCCATTTTTATGATCTTTGATTTTTTCCATTTATTAGCATTACAGATTATGCATCTGTTTTGTTAGATTTATATCTGAATATTTCAGGGTTTTGGTGTTATTATAAACTCTTAAAAAACTTGGATTTTAATTGGGTGTGATGGCTATAATCCCAGCACTTTGGCAGCAGGATCACAAGTTCAGTTTCGTGCCCAGCCTCGGCAGTTTAGTGACTTAGTGAGACCTTGTCTCAAAATTTAAGAAGAACAAAAATGTCAAGAGATATAGCTCAGGGCAAAGGTCCTGGGTTCAATCCCTGGTAACATACACATGCATACATACAAACACACACACATGCTCCACCACCATCACAACCATCACCAAGAAAACAAAACCAAAAAGCCACAAAACAAATAAACCCTTGGAATTCTAGTTCATTGTTACTATGTAAAAGTATAATTGATTTTTTATATTGTCCTTGTATCTTGTAACCTTGCTAAATTCATATATTTGAAAAGAATATTTTGTAGAAACCTTCAGATTTTCTAAATGATAGTCATATCTATGGGTAGAAACAGTTTTACTTTTCCCCTTTCAATCTTTGTACCTTTTAATTTCTTTTTTTTCCCCCCTTAATTGTACTGGCCAAGACTTCTGTTATGATGTTGATTAGTAGTGGTTAAAGCAGATACCTTTTTTTTCAGCATTAAGGCAAAAGCATTCCATTTTTCATTATTAAATATGATAGTTATAAGAATTTTGTAGATGCTATTTATTAATTAGAAGAAGTTTATCCTGTTCTTAATTTTGTTAAAGTTTGGTCATGAATAAGATGTTAACTTTTTTTCTTTCCGGTGCTGGGGATTGCAAGCGCACCGCTATGGAGCTAAATCCCTGGCCCCAGTTAACTTTTTTTTTTTTTTGGTACTGGGGATTGAATTTGGGTCCTTGCGCTTGCTTGCACAGCACATGGTGAAACCACTGAGCTAAGTCCCCAGCCCCCAAGTTAACTTTTATCAAATGCTTTTTCTGCATCTATTGTTATCTGTTATTATGGTAACATACACTGATTAATTTTTGAGTACTGAATAAAACTTGCATGGTGTATTATCTTTAATGTATTACTGGATTTAATATATACAGGGATTTAGCTCAGTGGTTTCACCGCCTGCTGCGCAAGCACAAGGACCGGAATTCGATCCCCGGTACCAAATATATATATATATATATATATATTTTTTTTTTTTTTTACTGGATTCAGTGGGCTACTTGTTTTGTTGAGGATTTTTTCATCTGTATTCATATGGGATGTTTGTAGTTTTCTTCTCATGTAATTAAATTTTTTGGCTTCTTTTAAGATAATTCTGACCTTATAAGATGATTTGGGAGCTATGGTGGTACATGTCTGTAATCTCAGCACTCGGGAGGCTGAGGCAGGAGGATTGCTGTGAGTTTGAAGCCAGCCTGTGCTATCAGCCTGAACTACAGAGAAGGGAGACCTTGCCTCAAAAAAACCAAAAGAAAAGAAAAGAGAGAGAGAGAGATTTGGGAAAAGTTTTCTTATATATTTTTTCAAGAGATTAAGTAAAATTGGCAGTATTTCTTCATTGGATGTATAGTCAAATTGGTCAGTGAAACCATCCAGGGCTGGAGTTTTCTTGGGATATCTTATAACTGCACTCTTTCTTTAATAGCTGATGGACTATTCAGACTATTTTTCTTGGTCTGTGTTCAAGGGGTTCGTCTATTTTATCTGAGTTCTTAAATTTATAGACAAAGAGTTGCTTGTAGTATTGACTGATCTTTTAATTTCCGTAGAATCTCTAGTGATGCCCTTCCTTTCATGGTCACAGAAACTGTAACTGATGAATTATTTGTGCTTCATTTGAGTATACAATATCATTTTACTACCAGCACACCAAGTTTAAATATTTCCAACCTTTCATTTAACATAAGTGTCTAAAATAGTAAAATCAAGCACATTCAGAAGCAGTCACTTTCTGGAACATGAATGAACACATTAAAAAAAAAGTCTGCTGATGATGTTTATGATATACCACCGAAGTCCTATGTACTTGGATTCAGTGAATGCTACAGAAGTGATAATGCAGCTTTAAACAGCAAGAACTTCTTCTGAAGACATTATTCAAATATTGAGACACCCTTTAAGACATAGTCTTATGCTGTGAATGCTAAATGGAAAAATTAGGAAATTAATAAATAAGGTAGTTAATTTTTCTTGGACCAACCACCAACAGAGAAGAAAGTGTCAGAATGTTGGATGCTCGATATTATGACATAACCAACTTAATTTTAATGGTGAAGGATAAACCCTGGTAATAGTTACAGGCAGAAGAAAGAAGTAAGGTAGCCCATGCCCCAAATAATGTGCTTGTAATTTGGATATCAAAATTATGAGTAGACACAGCCATTCATTTTTTAAACTCTTTCAGCAAAGAAAAAGATATTTCCTGGAAATGTAGCATATAATCTGAAGTTTAAGTAAAGTTTTGTTGCTTAAAAAAAATCCTATTTTAAATCTTTTGAAAAAAGAGTACTCACAGATCAGTGTTATAAAAGTGTAGGTTTTGCTCCTCCTTTAAAAAATACAAATTAACTATAAATAAGAATTTTGTTTGGGGCCAGGGATTTAGCTCAGTGGTTCCACTGCCTGCCTCATCAGCACAAGGTCCCGAGTTCGATCTCCAGCACTAAAAAAACGAATTTTGTTTGACAGTTAATTTTACCTTAATTTTAAAAGGAAAAAGTCCTAGTCAGATCTTTCAAATGCTAAATATTAATAAAGAACAAGCAAAGTTATACTACATATAGATGTGGCATATGAATGAATAAACAATTACATTTATTGTGACAAATTCAGTGTTTTTCTAAATTTCTTTCATAATGTAACATTAAGCAAGTAAACTTGACAATAGCTCCAGTTGCGAATCTATGTGTTAATCTTTTATTTATAACCTTATATTTATATTTATATAAAAGATACCTTTTACAAACTATAGCTCTCTGCATCAAATTAAAGTTAACATTTTTTTTTTTTTGGTACCGGGGGTAGAACTCAGGATCTTTGATTTGCGAGGCAGGTGGCGGAACCACTGAGCTAAATTCCCGGCCCTAACATTAACATGTTTTTGTATACTCATTCACCAGTCTCTATCGAGTTGCTACTGTGAATAATAATTGTGGTAGAGTCTCAAAAAACATTCTTGAATAGTGCAGAATTGATCATACCAAGTTAATAAGTTCCTCATTTTACTTGTAAAATAAAACACTAGGCATTATTTGCTTAAAGTTAAATATATTACCAATTTCATTATTATGAGATTTTTGTGTTAAAATTCATTTTCTGATGAGTGATATATACTATATGGTAATGATTTATACTCATTTCTTTGCATACAGAGCCCACCAAAAATATATACACCAGGAAAAGAAAAATGTATAAATATTTTAACCCTAAATTTATTGAGACATCATGAAATAATACAAGTTACCTTTGGCCTCTACAATTACAAGAGGTGCTCAAAGTGGTGGCCATTAGCTTCCAGACATTTATTAGTACAACGAGCTGCTGAAGTGTGTATACACATTTGTGCTTCCATATTGGCATATTGAGAAGATTGTTGTTAGCAGTAGAGCAATAGATTCTGGAGTTAAGCTATCTAAGTTTCAACTCTGGATCTGCTACTTACAAGCTATAATATATTTAGCAAGTTTATGCTGCTCTTTGTGTCAAGGGTTGGATTAAAGGAATTAAGTGTTAAATACTACTTAGTACTCTGTTATTGTTAGCAATTACTGTTAGTGAATACTTACATTTTGTCAGAAAATAAATGATTTTTGGTTTTTAATTTTTAAAAAGTAAAATGAGCCTGTAGAATATCTTTTTACTGCAGATGAACTATTTTGGGTGCTACTATCATAGTTTTGTTTTGAAGTTTTTTTTCCAATTCTGACTTAACAAGCTGTACCTCCATCTCATAAACCAAAACTATATCATACCATTACCCTCAAGAAGGCTAGTGACTGCCACCACAAGCAAACTCAGAGATTTGTTAGTAAAGAATAAAGGGAAAAAGATATTCAACAAGCAATTAGCAGTGTCTATCATAATTATTTTTCTCTTTTTTTTTATAGCGTGTATCAGGAACTTTCCTCCTAAACAAAACATTAAAGAGTTGATACAAAATAAGAATGTTATAAATAATTTAATATTTTACATGATGCATGTACCATCTTTATTTACCCTTTAAATGACATAGTGATTCTACGTAATAATTACTGCTTTGTTGTAGATAACCAGATGACTTTGACTTCAATGACATTTTAACTTAGACTCCTTTTTTTGGAGGGGAAAGATGGTTGCCCTTTGTACTTAAAATATGTGTGAGGAAATAAATTACTTTGGTACATCTGTGCTGCTTTAATGGAAAGGAGGTAATAGCTAAAACAAATTATTATGACTAGATTATGTTAAGAGCTTTATCTTTTTTTTTGGTTTTATTGTATTGTATTAGTACATGTGTGTGGTACAGAATGTTTACTTTTCTTGTAGGAAGTTGGTACATGTACAAAACACATCTTAATTCCTTTTTAAATCCCTTTTCCCTTCCCTCTCTCCCTCCTCCAACTCCTTGATCCCTTTCTTTTGTTTTTTAAATTGGTAAATATGTTTGCAGTACATAATGTTTGCATTCCTCATGTGGAATTGGTACACGCACATAACACATCCCAATTCCTGTTTTTCATCCCCTACCTCTCCCTTCCTTCCCTCCTTCCCTCCGTCTCTTGATCTCCTTCCCCTTTGAGAAAGATCGACCTCCCTGCTTAGTATTATCTAGCTTTTATTTTGATGAGCTTTATCTTAATGATTTTGTATAAGCATATATTTATTCATCAGTAGTGCCCTCATACCCAGGAATTTCCTAAAGATATCATCAGGCAAACATTTATTGAGCTCCTACTATTCTAGAGATGGTGGTAGGGTTTCAGGAGAAAATGACGTGAGTAAAACACAATTCTACAACCTTATAAAGGTTTACTGTATGATAAGGAGATAGAAATACAAATGAACCAAAGCACTATGATTATTAACCATAGTAGATATATTCTTACGGTGATAAAAAATAGAACAAAATGATTAATCTGCTTTGATTTTTAAAAGGAGTGTCAAGAAAAGGCATCATCATCTATCTTTTGAGAGACTAGATATTTCTGTAAAATAATGAGCAGATGAAATAATAGTGGAGAATCTTGGGTAAATGTAATTGCTCTCTAAAATGGAGATTTATTTTACTTTACTTCCTATCTTGAGTTAAAGAATAATTTAGTTATAGATAAACTAGACAAAATAGACAAAAACTATGGATTCTAGTATAACTTCAAACAGTGAAGTGGCTCTGGAGGAATTATAATATTGTGATGCAAAGACAACTTTAAATGAACATTCATAATCATTTAATTCTTTTAAAACTGTATTTTCATAGATCTTGTCATCATTTGATGTCAAAATGATGGATTATGACCTTTCATTCTAAATAAAACATGACTATTTTAAAAGACACATGGGAAACTTATAAATTATGTTGTCTTTTATATTCTAGGGCTACTAAATAAGTAAAAGCAAATCTCTGTCCTTGAGTAGCTTACTATTTATGGAGATAGAGAAGAACGATACACAAAACTGCTAGTAATCAAGACAATATATACCAAAGTATTAAATTATACTAAATCAACAAATGAGAAGTACATTAGAAGTTAACCATCAAAAATAATACTCAGGAGTAATAGAAAAAGGAAATAATTCTGAACTAAAATCGTCAGGAAAAGCTTCAGGAAGGAGGCTAGACCTAAGCTTAGCTTTGAAATAGTAGACCATTACTTTCGTGGGCCTTTGTTTCTGAATTCTGCTTTTTTCAAGAACTTTATCTTTGCAAAAACAAATCTATGCTTTGAGAAATGAAACAAAGCATTCTTTTGTTTAATGGAATCTCAGTAGTTGTTAACCTGGCTACCATTGAAATCTAAAATTGGAAATTTTGGGGGCTGGGCATTGTGGTGCATGCCTGTAATCCCAGCTTGAAGGACTGAGGCAGGATTGCCACAAGGTCGAGGCCAGCCTGATCGCCACAGCAAGACCTTGTCTCAAAAAACCAAATAAATAAATAATACAAATTAGAAATTCTTAACAGTAATACACATACATACAATTACCATGTTATTTCACATGGTTCTGCTGGTTAGGAACTCAGCACACAT
Organism: Heterocephalus glaber; assembly: GCF_000247695.1. The sequence continues at coordinate 23,497,616 of NW_004624758.1, forward strand.
TAATCCTATAACTGTTTAAGGTTATTCATAATATGTGGTAGAAACTTTGAGTACCTAAGGTTCTATTTGAAGAAGAATAGCAATATGTTATTACGTATTATATGAACTACTATAACATTTCATTGATGCAGAGTCTGTCTTGGTAGCAACCACAGTTTTCTGGAAGAATAATAATTGCTTAGAATAATACCAATTTATAGCATGTTATTTTAATGTGTTCAGTTCAGTGGCACTAATGAACTAACCATACTGGGCAGCCATTATCATTGTCTAGTTTAGAACTTACCCTACACCCATTAAGCAGTGACTTCAGTTCTCTTCTCCCTCCAGCCTCTGGCAAATACTGATTACTTTGTTTCTCTATATATTTGCCTATTCTGGACATTTCATATATCTAATATGTATGTATGTATATGTGTGTATATATTTATATATATAAAAAATAAAAATTTCTCATTTTTCTTCTAAGAGTTTTTTAACTTAAAAAATCAATAAAAGTATAATATTTTGTGACATGTGAAAATTATATTGTTCAGATTTCATGGTCCACACATGAAGTTTTAGTGGGTATAGGGATGCTCATTTGTGGTTGCAGAATATATCAGATGTTCTGCACCAGTGGTTAAGAATTTAGCTTCTGAATAAGAATACTTTAAAGATAGAAGAAGCCAGAGAAGACTTTTTTTTTTCCTTCAGGATGTTCTTCTTATTTCTAGTTTGTTCTTTTAAAAATAGAATTGCAAAAAAAAGAATCACGAGCTGTTTAATACTTTCTTTTGTTTGTTGGCAAGCAGTATGCTTATTATTGGTTGCTCTCAGATATGTAGTGGTAATAAGGAAAATGTTTTGAAAGTACATGGAGTTCTATAGGTGAAGATAAAATATGTTGTTTATTAGTGAAGTACTGCAGATAAAAACACCTTCATCCTGTTGGAAATATTTACTCAGTCTTGATAGTTTGACCCTAACAATGAAAATCTCTCTCATTATTTTACAGGCATCCATATATTTTATTTCTCTCTCGTAATGCTTTTTTATGGTTGGCATTTTTTTATGCCAGAGAAGTCTTTTTTTTTTTTTTTTTGGTACCGGGGATCGAACTCGGGTCCTTGTGCTTGTGCAGCAGGCGGCAAAACCACTGAGCTAAATCTCTGGCCCCAGAGAAGTCTTTTATTTAATTATTGTAAAGTCAACAATTCTGTATATTTAGAATAATATTTTATAGGTAATGGCTTTTCTCTCAAATGTTAATTTTTGGTGACCTTAAATCTACTACTTACAGATACTTATAAATGAAAGGTTGAAGTAGTTAAAGCCTTATGTGCTGATGGTAAAATGTAATTTATTTACTCAAATGAAACACAAACATTTCATCAGCCTTAGTTCTTTGATAATGAATTGTAACAGTAACATGAATCTAAATTTGTCGCTTGCCTTCTAAGTTTGTTAAAATACTTAGATAATTTCAATTTAAATACGAAAGAATTGTATGACCTTGTTGGGATAAGTACATATTTATACATAGGATTTATATATACTCATACATGTGTAGTAGGTATATATAAAAGATACATATACATATTCATTTAGGAGGTTGATGGAATAATTATATTAAATATCTTTCTAATGTTTGAATTTTATTTTTGAAACGGTGAGAACCTCTACCAGAAAAATTACAGTGCTTCTAGCCACCTTGTGACTTATTCAGATCTAGCTTAGGAAGAATAGTTAAATTTGTAATTTCCTGGGGTAGACTTTGTAAGATAAAATTTTATTACTATGAATGCAACAATATGTAAATTTTTTTCATAACAATTTTTTTGTGAGGCAGATTGGAACAACTAGTATATAGAACTAAAGAAGGGCCAGGGAGTTAGCTCAGTGGTGGTGCCGCCTGCCTCACAAGCACAAGATCCTGAGTTTGATCCCTGGTACTGCAAAAAAACATGATAGTGCTGTATGCATGGCACATTGGCCTAATCTAGGAAGTCAGTGAAGACTTAGCAGAGAAAGTAGTCTTTGAGCTGGGATCTAGAGGATGACTAAAAGTTAACCTCTCTAAGAGAAGAGAAGAAACCTATCAAAGCAGAAGCCATTTACTAAGTTGGAGTCTGACAGGTATAAAGATCTGCTGATATTATTAGTGTCAATAAATCTGATGGTTGTATTGGGAATGTAAAGCAGTACAACTATTATGGAGAATAATATGGAGGTTCCTCAATAAATTAAAAATAGTACTACCATATGATCCAGCATTCCTACTTCTGGGCACATATTTAGCTCAAATCATTAGCTCAAAGAGATATCTGCACTCCCATGTTCATTTTAGTGCTATTCACAGTAGTCAAGATGGAAACAACCTAAGTGTCCATCAACAGATGAATGGATAAAGAAAATGTGGATATATACAATGAATATTATTTGGCCTTATAAAAGAATCTCTTGCTATTTGTGACATCACATAAACAGCCTTGGAGGACCTTGTGTTAAGTGAAATAAACTAGGTACAGAAAGACAAATAATATTCATCACACTTACATACAGAATCTGTGGAAGTCAGAGTAGACAGGTAGTTATGAGGTGTAGGGAACAGGGAGATTGGGGTAAGAAAATGAGATGTTGGTCAAATGATATACAATTTCAATAATAAGATGAATAAGTTTTGGACCCCTAATATACAGTATGATGACTATAGTCAATAATGTGTTGTATACTTGGATTTGTGAAGAGAGTAGATTTTAAATATTACCACACACACATACACACAGACAAATTGAAACTTTGAAATGATGGATATAGTAATTAGCTTGATTATGATAATCATTTCACAATGTGTATATATATCAAAACATCCCACTGTGTGCCTGAAATGTATGTGTATATAATTTTATCAGTTATACCTTATTAAGCCAAAGAATAAAATAATCTGAAAGATGTAGCACAAAACGAGGCTTGAAGGGTAGGATGGGGTCAGATTATTATCCATGGCCTTTTGTGATATGTTTAAAGGAAATTGGTCTTTATTCTAAGAGCAGTGAAAGTGTATGAAGTGTTTGCAAGCAGACTGAAGAATATATTTGAGCATCTAACTGGTTGCTCTGTAATGAGTGATTGTGAGGAGGGAAGTGAGAAGAAAGAGCAACCAAATAAAGATGAAGGTAGCCTGTGCTTGGATGAGGAAGAGGAGATTTGCAATAGCCATGGGAGAATGTGAAAGAAAGAAAGAAAGAACAGAGAACCGCAAGATTGTTACCTTGTGTGGGGTCCTCATTTGAAATTGGTTATGAGTCTGAAATGGAACCAACTTGCCTTTTGGAGTGCTTTTTCCAGAAGACACTTGGCAGCTCAGGTGTAGTCACGCATGGAGAAAGTGGATAATACTGTAATAGGGTTTCTGAATTACTAATTTTGGTGAAAGAGCAGTTTTGAATGATGATCAGAGTCCAGGATATTACCCTGTTGATAGATGGCTAAAGTGGCTTAAAGGAGAATTCTCCCTGGAGGTGGCCCAAAGGCATACTGTTGGGACAGTATTGTAAAGTCAGGTAATTTGAAAATTACATTGTATCATAAAGCTTTGGGGAAGGAAGGCTGTAAATTGGATACCAAAGCAATAGCCGCATGGAGGAGACAATGACTGTGGGTGAGAAATGACAACAGTGATCAGGGAAATCAATTTTTTTTCTTCCTGGCCCTGAGATAAAGACAGTTTGAGGAAAAATGAAAAATGACAACAGAAAAACAAACAACCAAAAAAAGAAAGCAGCCATATTTTGAGTGAGTGCAGTATTGTATTCAGGAAAGAGCCAATTGTGTTTTAAAGTAAGATAGACTTCAGAGAAAGATTGGAAGATATAATTTCCTGGTTGTTGCTGAAGATAATGTCAAGGCACATTGGAATGGTTTGGGAGGTAGAATGACATAGGTAGAATGAATTGACAAGAAGGTACAGGGCTTTCTGGGAATGGACCTTTAACAGCAGGACACAAGGCATGGTGGTCCTAGTTTTAGCTCCTCTCCCGCTTTGCTGTTGTGTATGGATTTTTGTTTTTGTTTTGAGACAGGGTCTCAGTAAGTAGTCCACACTGGCCTTGAACTTACTATGTACTAGGCTGGCCTCAAACTCATGGCAGTCCTCCTGCTTTAGCCCCCCAAATTCTGGGATTACAGGTGTGCAATACGCCCAGTGGCTTGTATTTTAATTGAAGTGAAATTCACACAGCATAAAATCAGCCATGTTTAAATGTACATTCATTGCACTTCGTGAGCTTACAGTGTTGTATAACCATTACCTCTAATTTCAAAATGGTTCCATCACCTCCAGAGGAGACCCTGAACCCATTGAGCAGTCACTCTTGTTCCTTCCATCTACTTTGGGTGCCTTTTCAAGAGTGATAGACATTGGGTCTAATAGCAGGAAAACCTGTATGTCTTGCTAAGGATGATGGTAAGCACAAAAGATTCTTGGAATGAATGATAAACTTAATGTGTGTTGCTTTTGTTTCAAGCTCACATACCTCTGGAACCAGACTAGGGCTGTGGGTATAGCTCCAAGTCAAGGTCACTTGCCTAGCCTGTGGAAAGCCGTGGGGTTAATCTCCAGCACCAAAAATTAAAAATAAATAAACAAGAAAGAAAAGATGCCTGTAAGCCAGGCATGGTGGCATGCCTGTAATCCCAGCACTCAGTAAATTTGAGGCCAGCCTGGACTACAAACGGAAAGTCCCTGTCTCAAAAAACGAAGAAAGAAATGAAAAGATGCCTATAATCCCAGCACTCCAGGAGGCCTAGGCAGAAGGACAGCAAATATGAGCTGAGCCTGGGCAATTTAGTGAGACTGTCTAAAAAAAATTAGAAAGGGTTGAGGATGTAGTTCGGTGGCAGAGCACTCCTGTAGTTCCCCACTACTAGAAAAGAAGCTGTGAGGGCATAGAGAGGAGAGAAAAGACAAGACACTGGAAGCAGGGGACTAGTTAGGAAAGTTCATGCATAAGCTAAGGAAGACCTCAGTGAAAATGACAGCAGTGGGACGAGAAAGAAATTTATAGAACTGTAGTGATAATTGGCAGAAGGTCAAAGGCTACCACGGCTTACCCCTCAGTTACTAGGAGAATGATGGTGTAAGTATAATTGAGAGCAATATATAAGACAGATGGGGGAGAGCTGTATATTAGCCCTTTTTATTTTTTATTTTAGGATTCGGTCTCACTAAGTTTCTCAGGCTGGGCTTGAACTTGTGCTCCTCCTACCTCAGCCTCCCAGTGTGCTAGGATTAAAGGCATGTACCACTGTGCCCAGTTTAATTTGTGCATTTTGATCGTTCCTCAACCTTTTGGCTAAGATCAAGTGTAATTTGTGCATTTTGTTTCAGGTGAAGAGATTAAGATTAGCCAGATTATGATTGTTATTATTTATTACCAGGATTAAAAAATAACAAATGTATAAAATTATATAGTCACAGTAGAAACTTCCTATATTTATAGTCTCATAGCCACCAGTGTCCTTTTTTATTTTTAATTTTTTTTGGTACCGGGGATTGAACTTGGGACGTTAAGCTTTCAAGGCAGGTGGCGGAACCACTGAACTAAATCCCTGGCCCTGGGTCCTTCTTATAAGGAACAAATAGATATTCTATTTTTATTTCCTGTTTAGAAAAGGTAGCACATTCTGCAAGGTTTTCTGACCCTTACTTGATGACTATATAGTGAATATTTTATATCAGTACATAGAGAACTTCTTTATTCTTTCCTCCATTTGAAAAGTGTTGCATTGTGTGGGTGTATTGCAATTTAAGTAGTCCAGTATTGCTCACTCCATTAAGTTTTGGCCAGGATAAAGATAATACCACATTTTTCTATAATTGTCCTTTTACTTACTTAAAAGAGCCATAACCAAAGTGACACAGACAGAGCAAATAACAATGACTGTCAAATTTTTGTTTTTCATGTTCCTGGCATAACAAAATTCAAGAAAGATCATCTGTATTGAATGCCTGTAATACTATAAAGTGTTTATTCTAAGTTATTTTTTCAGTATTAGGGATCAAACCCTGGAGTGCTCCGCCACTGAGCTACATTCCCAGACCTTTACATTTTTTAAAAAAAATTTTATTTTGAGACAGGGTCTCACTAAGTTGCCCATGTGAGACTTGAATTTGTAATTCCCTGCCTCAGCCTCTGTCAAAGCTAGGATTACAGGAGTCTGCCACCATACCTACCTTTTTATTTGTTTGCTTGTTTGAGATGGTCTCACTGTGTAGTCTAGGCTGTCCTGAACTCACCATCCTCCTGCTTCGGCCTCTTGAATGCTTGGATTACGGATACACATGTCATGCCTGGCTATATTAAGAATTTATAACAACTTTCTCTGAATGAAAATCCTTGAATCTGACATATTTGTTTAAAATACAGTTTTTGTCTTTTCCTTAGTGAAAAGTAACAGAAATATTTATATATCATATTGTAAGACTGAGGGCCTTACCAAACGCTCCAAGGAGCCGACTGCAGCGAAGAACATCCAGGAAGGAACACACCGGACAAGTTGGAAAGTAAAACAGACCTTAGTCTGGCCAGATGGCCCTCCCAAAGCAAAGTAGCTTAGAGAGGCCCCTGGCTCAGAGTCCGAGGCTGTTTTATAGGGTGTTGCAGGGGAAGTTAGCAAGCAGAACTTACAGAAAAGAGAAAAAATGTTGATGGTCAAAAGATGTTTGCAGATTGTCTTATAGATAGCTGTGTCTGGAACATCAGTTTCAGACAAACAAGGAGTTGGGTAATTCACTTAGGAACTCTATGTTTGTTACAGATTTTATCTAGTGTCCCAGAACTAACAAGCACATTTTAACCATTAACTCACAATCAGTCACTATGTTGGGGCTGGGGGAGCTTTTATGATTACAGAGTTATGCGGTCCCACATTCCCCACTGATTTTACAACTTAATCTTACATATAAATGTGGGCATCCATTGTATACAGCAGCACGACAATGTTAAGCATATGCACACAACTATAACGACAAGAAAAAGTTGTTTTAACCATTGTAGGTTGGGTAACCATTTAGTTAGCCACTGGAACAAGTCCCATCCTACTTTTTCATCATGTACCCTTTTAGCCAAGTCTTCAAACTGTTTTATCTTTTCTCTAATTCCTGGACTATTGTTGGTCATATTGAAACAACACATATTTTTTATTCTTTCACAACCTTGATGATGAAAGAGCAACAAATAGTCTATAGCTGCCCTATTATCTAAGATTGCCTGTCTCTGTTCTTGTAACTCCTGGTTAATTAATGCCAAGGCTGATGAGGTAGCATTTAACCCTTTGACCACTTTGCATGCCAATTTTCATACTGCCTTTTCAGCATGGACTGCTATGGAAGGCAGAGCAACGAAAGATGCTATCATAGATATCACTTCAGCATCTGTCAAAAGACCTACATCATCATCACATCCTGGCGCAGTATAAGGTGACCAACGTTTAGTTCTATTTGGCATAATCAAATCAGTTCTATCTGGTAAAACTACAGCTAGACGACTCAAGCAGCAACGGGTCTTGGTTAAATTGGCTGGAATATAATTGAAAGTTATTCCTTCACAGGTATAAAACCATCCTGTCAGCAGGGAGATATGGCCACTGTTATACATAATTTTCCATTTTATATGGCAGGGCATCCCTTCAGATCGTTTTATTCTCAGACACTTGGTTGTACAATTTACATACATAGCACATTGGGTATTATTTGACATAATTATCCTGGGTGCATATAATTTGACAGCATTTTTAGGTTTATGATATGAGGGATGCCCCCAATTGTAACTATCTTTATAAGTGAGATTTTTCCCTGGGATATCCTTAAACAGGGTATAGGGCCATATTAAACTTAAAGGGGTGCACACCAGAATGAGATAGCTTCCTAATACATAATGGAAATTTATATCTATATTCAGAGAGAATTCAGACAGATTAAGCGATTTTGCCAATTGAACCCATACATTTCCAGTGTGGTTCAATTTTCTTGCGGGCAGTACCACCAATGTCCCAGAGAATATTATCAAGAATGAGAAATATCTCCAACCGGCCCCAGTCTCAGCTTTCGGTTGCCTGGTTGGCTGATAACCTTCCATTTGTTCTTCGTGACGTCCACAGGGGGTCCTGCCTTCAGATGGTTGCGATGTATCCAGGCAGACTGTCCAGCTACCTTCATTGCCAAGGGAGTTGACAGGACAACAGGAACCAGTCCCTTCCAGTGTGGTTCTAGGGTCTTGGAATCAAACCTGCAAATAAAAACCAAATCTCCCAGCTTATAGGGTAAAGGTTGCAAAGGTTTTTCATTGGGACCAGGCATAGTCTTCCGTAATTTATCATGTAGCTCCGACTGAAGCTGATGGACTGCTTTTAAGGATTTAAGGAGTCGAAGGTGGGAAAGCTTGTTTTTAATTTCCTTTCCTTCAGAGATCAGCAGCCCTCTATTCTGATAAATCTCCGTGTGCACATGGGCCGTGGCAAAAGCATAACGGCTATCAGTGAATATATTTATCCTTTTTCCTTTCCCCAGTTCCAGAGCCTTAGTCAAAGCAATCAGCTCAGCCCTCTGTGCTAATGTCCCTTGAGGTAGCCCCTGCTCCTATTCCACCTGTTGGTCCTGGTTGACCACTGCCGCCCCAGCATACTGTATGCCATCACGCATGAAACTGCACCCATCAGTGTAGACCGTTGTCTCTGCGAGGGGGAGGGCCTGGTCCATCAAATCCAGATGCCCTCCCCTCAAGTTTTCAAGAGTCTTGAGGCAATCATGGATGGGCATTTGTTCATCAGATTCCAGGAGTAGAGTAGCCGGATTGAGGCTAGCAGTGGTAGCAAACCTAATGCGTGGCTGTTCTAATAAGAGTCCTTGATATTGTAACAGCCTGGCATTAGACAGCCATTTGCTAGGTGAGCTATTTAACAAGGGCTGAATGGCATGGGGAGTGATCAAAGTCAAATCCTGTCCGAAGGTCAATTTGTCAGCCTCTTGGGTTAAAGCAGCTGCTGCTGCTACTGTCCTCAGACAAGTAGGCCACCCTCGGGCCACTGGATCGAGCTTCTTCAAGAGGTATGCCACGGGCCGCTTCTATGGCCCCAAAAGCTGAGTAATCGCTCCCTTGGCTGCCCCATTTTTCTCTGCTACATACAGGGTGAAGGGCTTGTTTAAGTCTGGCAGTGCCAGGGCTGGTGCCGATGCAAGCGCAGTCTTAAGCGATTGAAATGCCTGCTGGCAAGCCTCAGTCCATTTGAGGGCCGTATGTCCTCCCCCAGTGGCTTCGTGCAGGGGTTTGGCAATCTCAGCGAAGCCAGGAATCCAAATTCTGCAATACCCAACTGCCCCTAGGAATTCCCGCATCTGTTTCTTTGAGCTTGGCTCCAGAATCTGGAGAATTGCGGATACCCTTGATTCTGCCAGCCTCCTCTTTCCCTTCTCAAGAATATAGCCCAAGTAGGTTACCTTGGTCCGACAGAGCTGAGCTTTCTTCTAAGACACCCGATATCCCAGGTCTTGGAGGGCTTCCAGGAGGCCCTCGGTGGCTGCAAGACACTCTTCATCAGTCGAAGTCGCCACCAGGAGGTCATCTACATACTGAAGAATAGTCGCTTGGGGAAACACTCTCCTTACCTCTTGTAAATCTTTGCTGAGAGCTTCCCCGAACAGAGTGGGGGAGTTTTTGAATCCCTGTGGCAGCCGGGTCCATGTCAGCTGTCTGGTAGTCCTGGTGTCTGGGTCAGTCCATTTGAAGGCAAAGAGGGGCTGGCTCACTGGTGCTAGAGACAGGCTGAAAAATGCATCTTTGAGGTCTAATACTGAGTACCACACATGAGCAGGAGTGATGAGACTAAACAGAGTATAGGGGTTCGGTACCGTTGGGTGGATGGTCACCCGGCCGTTTACCTCCTGCAAATCCTGTACCAGTCTGAAGTCAGAGGTGCCGGGCTTCCTTACAGGAAGCAGGGGTGTATTCCAGGCTGATTGGCAAGGGACCAAGATGCCGGCTTCCTGGAGTCAGTGGATGTGTTTGGATATCCCTACCTTGGCCTCCAGCGGGAGGGGGTACTGCCACACATGGGTGGGGGTGCCAGAGGCCAACAATTGAACCACCACTGGGGCATGGTGTTTGGCCAGCCCAGGTGGATTGGTCTCAGCCCACACCTGGGGAAACTTTTTCTGAAGGTAGTCCCGTTTTTGTTCGGGGGGGCGTTCTGCGCCCTCCTTTAGCAGCTTAAATTCATCTTCAAGGGGAACCGTTACCATAATGGCAGAGGGTGGCTTGAGTTCGAGAGTCCCTCCTTCAGGCTCAAAGGAAATAACAGCCCCCAGTTTTCGTAGCAAATCTCTTCCCAGCAATGGGTATGGGCACTCAGGGATAACTAAGAAGGAATGAGTGACAGTGCCTCTTCCCAGATTTACAGTTCGTTTTGTGGTCCAAGGATAAGAGGCCGACTGTCCTGTGGCCCCGGTAATGGAGGACTTTAGGGAAGAAAGGGTTCCAAGGGGGGTCTTCAGGACAGAGTGGGCCATGCCAGTGTCCACAAGGAATTGGACATCTGTTCCCCCTATTCCCAAAGTCTCCATAGGCTCATGAGGGTCGAGCAGCCATGAGCCTCGGCCCCGTCAATCTTTTTCATCTACTAGAAGAGCCCTGTCTCTTTCTCTCTCTTTCTTTTCAACTTTTCACAATCCCTTTTAAAATGGCCCTTCTCGTTGCAATATGTGCATTGATCCTTTTCTAACAGGGGCCGTACTTTACTTTTATCTTCTTTTCTATTCTCTTTTCATTCCTTTTGGATGAAACCTCCATCTGCTAAGGCTGCAATAGTTGCTTTTCCTATCTTTTTAGCCATTTTGTCATCTAAAGAATCTCTGTTATTAAATGTCTTCATAGCTACACTCATCAGTTTTTCCCTATTTTCCCCCTCAAATCCTTCCATCTGCTGCAATTTCTTCCTAATATCTGGGGCCAACTGAGTGACAAAAGCCAAATTAATTGCCTGTCGGTTTGCAGGGGCATCTGGGTTAATTGGAGTATACGTACGGTATGCTTCCAACAGGTGCTCCAGAAAGGCAGAAGGGGATTCCTCAGGTCCTTGAAGGACCTCACTTACCTTGCTCAAATTGGTAGGCTTCCGAGCGGCTCCCCTCAAGCCGGCTAGGAGATGCTGACGGTAGTTTTGGAGAGCTTCTCTCCCACCCGAGGAATTAACTTGCCACTGGGGACAGGTGGACAGAAGTTGCGCCTCGATATGGGCTTGTTGTTGCTCATCAAGTGGGCCCTCTGTTCCTCCCAATACTGATTTTATGGCTTGCCCTCGAATTCTTTCTCTTTCCTTGGAGGTAAAAAGGGCTTGGAGGAGTTGTTGACAGTCATCCCAGGTAGGATCATGGGTACAAAAAACAGGTTTTAGGAGGGAGATCAAAGCCTGGGGTTTTTCTGAAAAAAGGGGATTTTGATGTTTCCAATTGTATAAGTCACTGGTAGAAAAAGGGATATAGACATAGTGACCCTGCTCTGTTTCCTGAAGAGGCAAAAGAGGAACTGAACCAGTCCCCTCAGAGGGAGCTTTGCTGGGACCATAAGTGGCCCCTGTTCACGTGTGGGAGAGAGAGGTTACAGAATCTGGAGATTTTTCCTCTTCGGGAAGAGGAGGGTAGAAAGGGTTTTGAGATCTGGGGCCAGCTTTATCAGAGGAGGTGGATGGCTCCACATAGGGTGGAGGTCTTATTAAGGGGGTCTAAGGGATCAGGATCTTGTGAGAGCACCGGCTTGGGAGCCCGGGTTTTGACCTCTCGGGATCCCCTTGGTGCCATAACCAGAATGCAAGTGTCTGTTCGCAGGGAACAATGCTGCAGCCAAGCTGGAGGCTCTTCACAAGCCTGGACCCAGATATTTATATAAGGAAACTGGTCAGGGTGGCTGGGGCGACCAGTGACTTTTCCCCATACAGCCCGACAGAGGCTCGGCTCAAAGGAGCCCTCGGCTGGCCATCCAACTCCAAAGGCTGGCCATTTCAATGGACACAGGGAGGGAAGTTTTCCACGAGAGAATTTAACCCCATATTCGTCCTCTTGTTCGGGGGAAAAAGCCAATTTAAAATTAGTGAGAAAACAATCCAACGGGGTATTTTTGGAGCAGGATCCTCCCATCTCTGCCCTTGATGGTTTGGAAAGAAATATAAAATTAAACACACAACGGACAGGACACTAACGTACGAATGACAAGATGAATGGGCGCCACAACAGAAGTGAAACTAAATCTCCCCTTGTTCCTGAACCTTGGGCTCAGGGGAGGCTTACCGGCCCATCAGCCACCTCACTCCTGACTTAACAAACAGTTGCAAGTGACAAAGAGCTTACCTCCGGAGGTTTTCTGAGGTCTGTGCCCAAGAGCCTCCTGCTGGATCCCGCCACGGAGTCTCGGCCAAATCAGGGTTCCTACCCGGGGATCTCGCTGGGGCCTCCAAAATGTAAGACTGAGGGCCTTACCAAATGCTCCGAGGAGCTGACTGCAGCGAAGAACACCCGGGAAGGAACACACCGGACAAGCTGGAAAATAAAACAGACCTTTATTAGTCTGGCCAGATGGCCCTCCCAAAGCAAAGTAGCTTAGAGAGGCCCCTGGCTCAGAGTCCGAGGCTGTTTTATAGGGTGTTGCAGGGGAAGTTAGCAAGCAGAACTTACAGAAAAGAGAAAAAATGTTGATGGTCAAAAGATGTTTGCAGATTGTCTTATAGATAGCTGTGTCTGGAACATTGGTTTCAGACAAACAAGGAGTTGGGTAATTCACTTAGGAACTCTATGTTTGTTACAGATTTTATCTAGTGTCCCAGAACTAACAAGCACATTTTAACCGTTAAATCACAATCAGTTACTATGTTGGGGCTGGGGGAGCTTTTATGATTACAGAGTTATGCGGTCCCACAATATTAAGTGGACACTTTCACAAATAGCTTCACGAAATTGGTTTAACTTCAGTGGTGAGAAACTGTACACAAAGCATAGTGACTCCTTACTGGATCCCAAGGAATGAAGAACTCCCCCTACACAGTATTGTTTTGAATAGCAGGGTCATAGTGGGCAACATCTGGAGAAGAGCAGAGATTTTTTAGTTGTGCAACTGAGGTCTAAGATTTAAGGTAGCTTTTGCAGTTAGTGGGCAAACCAAGTTTCTACAAGCTACAAAAAAGAGAAACTGGAGGCAGGAGAAGGAAGGTTGCAAACAAGTAAGTGACAGGAAAAACTAAAATGTGACAAAAGAAAGCATCAAGATGAAAAGAAGAAAATTTGGAGGTGAGCCTAAAGCACCAAACTGAGGAGAAAATTCAGATAAGCTAAGTAACTGTGACCTATAACTAACCTGGTTTTGCTTTTGTTTTTGTTTAGTGTTTTGTGTTTTGTGTTTATGTGTGTATATACTGAAGGTTGAATGCAAGAGCTTAAATATGCTAGGCAAGCACTCTACTGGCTGCACTGCCATCACAGGTTTTTACCTTTTATTTATTACACATTTGAACTTTGTTTGGTATCCTAAAGCATTTGGGATTTATAGTGCCAGAGGTGAAACAGGGGCCTGACAAGTAGCAGTTTGTGATCAAGAACCAAACCAGGAAGTCACTGTAGCCCTCTGGCTCTTTCATTTGCTGATATTATGGGCCCACCTTTATCCACCCTAATTTGTAGTTGCTTCCTTGAGGTGCAGATTCTGAAATTCAAATGACTATTTTACCAAATGTGACATAATCGTTCTGTCACTTAGCTCAGATGCCCTAAGGAAACAAAAAGCAACATACAGTTTGTAGTCTCTTTTAACATGTATTGTGAACATTTTTCTTGTTATTAGATTGATTTTCATATTTTTTCCTGAGTATACATTAATGAGTTCTGTAACTGTGTCATAGTATATTCAGCAATAATTTTTTTGAACACGTGGGTTGTTTCCACTATTTCATTATTCTAAACATTCTTGTGACTTAAGATTTGCATAGATTTAAATAAATGTAGATATATACCAAATTTTAAAATCTTTACTGTAAATATATAATCTTATTTTAATATTTGCCTCACTAGTATCTTCATATATATATATAAAGGTAAACTTTCTTTGGTGTATTCCTCCAGTATAGATTACGGGAAAGATAATTTATAATCTTATGTCAGAAGGGTAGCTTAAAATGTCAGTTATATAAGCCACACATGTAATGTCATAGAAGACAGGAGTACTCAGGAAAGACTTTTAAAATACCAGTGTTTGAGTTGGACCTTTGTAATAAATATGGTTGGCTGTCTAATCAGTGGTTTCCTCTTTTGCCCTTCTGGCAATCCTGATTTTGTTATCCTATAGGTTGGTGTACCTGTGCATGACATCTGTAGCCTAGGAACACTAAGCCATTGATTTTCAGTGAGTATGGCAGAGTGGGAAAAGGGGAAAGATTGAGTTCTTTGTTAAGAGTTCTTGATTAAATTATTCCAAAGCAGCTTTATCATCCAGACTCCCTTTCTTCCAGGGGATTTAACCTGGGTCCTGGCACTGAGCTCTATCCTCAGTCCTTTTTTATTTTTACTTTGAGAAAGGGTCTTGCTAAGTTGCCCAGTGTGGGCAACTCCTATCTCAGCTTCCCAAGTAGCTGGGATTACAAGTAAGTGCCACTACACCCAGCTCAAACTTCTTGATACATGAAATAAATGTCTTTGTATTTTATGTCATTTTAAGTAATGCTTCCTTTGTATGTGTGTGTGTTGCTGAGGATTGAACCCAGGGCCTTGCACATACTAGGCAAGCACTCTGCCACTGAACTACAACCACCAGCTCCCATTTTGAGTAATGCTTTCTAAAACTTGCTTCTGAAAGCATTTTGGCAAAACTTTGAGAAATGAAATTGGTTTTCAAAAAGTGAAAAACTCTACATATAACATTTTTAGTGGGAAAATCTAATGATTAAAGGTGAGATTATGTTTGAGGATTAGTAAGACTGATGAACATACGTACATTTCTCCTGTCTTCCACCAAAAAAGGGAGAGTTCTTACTCAGGCCGTATGTTTTCAACAGAAGGGATTGTCTCACACCTAAAGATTCCTTTAGGACTCAGCACACCTATCTCACCTCCTTTTTTCTCTAGGTAAGTTTGAAACTTGGCTTTGAGGTTTAGGATATATATTTAGTTCTCCTAGAAAGAAAACTAAAATGTAAACTCTGTGCATACAAGCTAGTTAGTTTAGTTCTGTGTGCTTATGTGTAGTCCTCATCTGTAGCACAACACACAGGGGTTGTACTGGCACAGAACTCGTTTATTGAAGGATGACAAGTTATTAAGTAATTAATATTTTTCTTGTACCTTTCAAAATAATTAGTTATCATTAATGAAGAGCTTGATACTAATTCTTTTCTTCCCCAACGGGAGAGGAGTGAGAGTCCAAAATTAAGGTCTTATCTTTGCATACTTTGTTTATTAGAAAATAAGTGTTTAACCATGTCCAGTGAGGTAGCCACCATGGGTCCTGGGGACATAATGGTGAATAGGCTTGAACTAATCCCTCCTTTGATAGAACTAGGAAGACAGATATACAAATAAACACTAAATGGTTTCTGATGGTGGTTAAGTAAGTGCTAAAAGAATATAACTCAGGGTTATGGTAGAATTTTAGATTGGGTGGTCAAGAGAAGTCTTATTTGGAAACTTAGTACTTAAGCAGTAAAAGCAACCAGCTATGAAAAGCATATTTTAGGCAGAATGAACAAAATCTCTAAAAGAAGTGTAACCTTGGGGTATTCAAGGATCAGAATGAAGGCTCTTGTGCCTAGGACCTGGTGAGTGATAGGTAGAGGCAAAATCTTGTGAGACAGGGTACATTATAAAAGGAATTTAAGTTATACTGTATGCAGTATTGCAAGATTTTAATAGAGACATGACAGGTTTGAGTTATAGTTTTAAAATATTCTGTTTACCCTCTCAAATGGGTTGTAGCTCTGTTTTCTAAAGAAAGCACGGATCAGAAGACACTGACAGGTAATACAAAGCTAGTGTATAAGTTATAGGAAGCCCTTATTTAAGTTTTTCTACCTTGAATCCACCCTTTTACTTTTACGATTTTAAAAACTAAGTTTAGCAGTATTTCAGTTGAGTTTAATCCTTCTTATATAGTTTCCTTATTATAAACTCTTTCAAGAGAAAAACTTAAGATAAAGATGAGGAAATTAAATCCAAAATAAGCAAAAAGGAAAAATCCCAGCACTCTGGAACCCTGAGGCAGAAGAATCACAAGTTCAAGCCCCACCTGGTCATCTAAGAGACACCCTCTTTCAAATTTTCAAGAAATGGGGGATATAGCTCAGTGTGAAGGCCCTGGGTTCAATCCCAAATATCACAAAATTATAAAAATTAAAAAGGAAAAGAATGATAGGAGAGATGTATATGATAGTGAAAGAATAGAGTACTGAAAAAGGAAAGCACTAATGGGTGTTAAATCTGGGAACCAAGATCAAAGATAATCTTAACAAGATAAGAAAAGAATGATAAAAGGCCTGGATGGAAAGAATTTTAACTACAGGGAAAAAGGCATTCATCTCAAATACAATTAAGACCTACATGGGGCTGGGATTTAGCTCAGTGTTTCCCTTGCCTGCCTTGCAAGCTCAAGGTCCTGAGTTCAATTCCCTGGTACCCCCCCCCCCAAAAAGACCTACAGAAGGAAAATTGATAAGAAACTAAATACACAAAGAAAAATAAATTGTCCCAGTGTAGTGACACATCAGTGTAGTACAAACTATTCTGAAGGCTGAAGAAGGAAGATCACTTGAGCTCTAGAGTTCAAGACAAGCCTGGGTAACATAGCAAGATAACATCAAAAAAAAAAAAAAAAAAAAAAAGAGGGCCTGGATCTAGCTCAGTGGTGCCACCATCTGCCTTACAAGCGCAAGGTTGCAAGTTCAATCCCTGGTACTAAAAAAAGAGCAAGAGGAAAAAAGGGACTATTTGCAACATAGGAGAAGTCTAAGGATTAAGGAGGGGAATAAGTATCTTGGAATCAGAAGCACAGGGTAACCAATAACAAGATAATAAGCTGTATCTTTAAGCAAGCATGTAACATACTTTGATCATGTTTACCCCCTTTTCAAAATAAAAAAAGGGTTGTATAATGTGCGTAATTTATCAGAAACACCAGTACCTTTCCTAGTGTATTCACCAAAAAGTTATAAAATGTGCCTAGTTTACCAGAAACAACAATTTGATACTGTACTCACCATTCAAGTTGACATCTCCGGCTTGCAAGGAAAGGAGAATGAAATGGAAGGTAGGGAAGCTCAGCTGGTCCCAGCACCTGGAAGGAAGCTCCCCGCCTCCATCCCAGGCTCCTAGGGCAGAGAAGCTCAGCCAGTCCTAGCACCCAGAAGGAAGCTTCCCCACCACCATCCCAGGCTCCTAGGGCAGAGAAGCTGAACTGGTCCCAGAACCCGGAAGGAAGCTCCCCCACTGCCATCCTAAGCTCCTAGGGCAGAGAAGGTGAGCTGTGTGGGCCCCAGAAGCATCTCCCCCCCGCCCCCCGTGGAAATGAGAAAACACATAAACAAGCCTCAAAAACAGACTTCCAGATCACCTACAGCAACCCCAAAGGGAAA
>NW_004624758.1:23518173-23530342 GCF_000247695.1 Heterocephalus glaber
GAAGGGAGGGCAGGGGAAGGGGAAAAAAAAATAAGAACCAAGAGACTCATGTAATGGTACAAGATCCCAATGATGAATGTAACTGTATTTGATACCTAAAATGTACCAATAAACTTAATGGGGGGGCGGGGAGAAATGGAAGGTAGTTCTTGTTTGGAAGCAAGAGTCCCCTTCCATAAGAACATCAGGAATCTGGCTCTCTGGTGTCCTTTCTCTCCTTGGGAGTGTCTGTAGGCCACTGGGACCTGCTTCTGGCTCACTAGGTCTCAACCTTTTCAGAACTAAAACTGGTCTAAGGTTGTCTGTTTCTGTCTTTTCTTTAACACTGTTCTGTAGCATGACATGACATTGTTATTAGGCAAGTGAATGCAATGATTGGCTTTTTCTCTGTCTGGGTGGGTCTTCTCTACAAATGTTTGTAACTCTATTTTTTCAGTATTTCTTTTATTTCAGAAGAAGAACTTTGCCGTACTGATTGTTGATACTCTCCTTCCACTTCAGAAAGGTCCTCAGCTGCCATCATTTTGTTGCTCAGTTGCTGAAGTTCCTCTGTAGACAATTCCTCTGAGTGTTCTCTACCAGTTCCTTAATATCCCCGCTGTCTACCTGCAAGCCTATGGACTCTGCTATAGTGACAAGTGTCATCAACCACAGGGTCGATTGAAGGCTCAGGTTCCTCTACACAGCCTTTTAGGCTCTCTCCTGTATAATTTTATTTATTTTTATTTTTTTTTTTGGTACTAGGGATTGAACTCAGGTCCTTGTGCCTGCAGGGCAGGCGGTAACCACTAAACTAAATTCCTGGCCCGCTCCTGTATAATTTTAGGCCATACTTTTCTTCCAGGCAGATTTCAGTGTCCTTAGAGAGACATTGGCCTAGGATTTCTCAGTTAACCCCACACAGGAAAGGATGTTGTAATGTTCCTTCTAGAGCTCTTTAAGGGTTAAATCTGTATCTGAGACCATCTGGAACCACAAGCGGCTGACATTTGAGTCATAACTAAATAAGAGTTAAAACTAAAATTCCATTCATAACCCAAGTTGTTAGTATGTCCAGCTGGTCATAACTCGATGGTCCATTGTAATATCCACAAATATCTAGGTCAACTAACTGAGAAAAAAAGAGAAAGCCCAGATTTCCACTATTTATTTGCTACAGGACCACTGCCATCATGCGTTACATATTGCTGCAGCGTCCCCACCTGGTTGAGGTTGATAACTGACCTCCGAAGGAAAAATACACTGGCCAAGAAGGAAAGGCTTGACTCCCACAAATCAGTAGGATCCTAAGGGACTCTCCTGGTATTGCACAATCAATAAGTGTGTTTTGTTACAGACAATAAAATCTTGAAAATACTTCCTTCTAAAGGACTTTCTCCTTATCTTCCTGAGGATCTCTTTAAGAAAGTAGTTGCTATTTGAAAGCATTGTAACAGAGTAACAAAAGATAGAGATGCTAAGTTCCTTCTGATTCTGATCGAGAGCCCAATTCACTGATTAGCTTGATATAGGACCAAATGAGTCCTCCCTACTCACAAGATGCTGGAGATTGAATGCAAGGCCATGTCAATGCTAGGCAAATGCTCTTATCACCGAGCTACATCCCCAGCACTGTTGTAGTATCTTGGTGTTTTCCTCATAATTATGTAATGTTTTATGGTTAAATTAATATCATATGTTGACATTTCTATAATGTTTATATATAATATGGTGATGCAATCCTTAACATTTCTGTTAATGAATATTTACAGAAATATCTTGGTAATTATATAAAAATCACCGGTATCTAGAATAAAAGAGGGGATATCACCACAGATCCTACAAACATTAAAAGAATAATAACAGGATATGAGGGTGATCTGGCTGTGACATCTGTCACCCCATTGATTGCCAGGGTTGATAAAGCTGATCTGGCTGGGCGGGTGTCCCCTTTCTCCCTCAGCACGCCATGTGGGTCTCTCTTGAAGCTGCTCGCTGAGTGGAAGAGGATGTCCACCCCCAATAGAGGAGGACTGTTTCCTCAGTCAAGGGTGTACAAGTAGCTGTGGTCCCCTACTAGAACCTTCAAAAGAATAATAAGAGAAATATTATGAACAATTTTTTGCCAGTAAATTTGACAACCTAAGTAAATGGTCAGATTCCTAAATGAGCACAAAGTATCAAAGCTCAGTCCAGTAGAAATAGATAATCTGAAAACCTGTATGTCTACTAAACAAATTGAATTTATAGTTAAAAACCCTTTAACAAAATCTGAAGTCGGATGGCTTCATGGTAAATAAGTCCACATAAGCATTTGGAGGAAATAATAGTGAACATGATTTGTGGGGCCACCATTACTTTAATACCAAATCAAGGACATGACAAGCAAATCTGTAGGCCAGTATCCCAGGAACATATTCAGAAATCCTTAAACATTAAGAAGTAATTAAGAAACTAACAAATTGAATCCAGCAATACAATAAAAGCTTAATTCATCGTGACTAATGTAATGTAAAAAATTCTAAGGTTGGTTTAGCATTTTACAAAGTAGAAAAACTATGATTATTTCAGTAGATGCAGAAAAATATGATTCATGTCTTAGAAGCAAAAAACCCAAACTCAGCAAACTAGGCATAAAAATAGAACTTCTTAAAATGGTAGGAATATTGCCAGGCATGGTGGCACACACCTGTGATCCCAGCACTTGGGAGGCTGAGGCAGAAGGATTACTGGGAGTTTGAGGCTGACCTGGGCTACATAATGATCTCAAGGCCAGTCTGTGTTACAAAGTGAGGCCATGTCTCAAAAGACCAAAAAAAAAGGGATCTGTAAAATACCTAAAACTATATCATACTAAAGATTGAATGCTTTCCTCCTATGACTGAGAGCAAGCCAAAAATGTCTCTGAGTACAGTGATATATTCTGGGGCTCCTCAGCTCTGAGTAAGGTGGGGAAACACAAGGCATACAGATGAGGAGGAAGAAAAAACAAAGCATTCCTGATTAATCAAGAATCTGATTGTGTTTGTAGAAAATCCTAAGGAATCCATTTTAAAAAATGCTCCTAGAATTATTCAGGTTAGCGAAGTCAACAGGATATAGGAAGTCAGTATGTAGAAATCATGTTTAGTTCTGTATCCTCATATTTCACCCTAACAATTGTAACTAAAAAAGAAGTATTACAGTGCCATGTATAATAGCATCAAAAAAAATGGGGATGGGCGTGTGGCTAAGTGGTAGAGGGCAGGCCGGAGTCCCTGGGTTTTCTCCACACTGCCAAACAGCAACAACAAAACAGCAAAAACCTGAAATACTTAAGAATAAATAATAAATGTATAGAAGACCTGATACTGAAAACCACAAAACATTGCTGACATAAATTAAAGAAGACCTAAATAAATAGAGATATATAATATAGTATGTTCGTGGGTTAGAAGATTCAAAAACAAAAAGTTTAGTTTTCCTCACAGTAGCCTATAGACTAAACACAATCTCAGAATGCAGAGAGAGTCAGGAGTGGTGGTGCATGCCTGAAATACCAGCTACTCCAGAGCCTGAGGTGGAGGGTAGGGTGAGAGGTCAGCCCAGAAAATTTAGCAACAGTGTCTCCAAATATGAAAAAGGAGTGGAGTTGCCAGATGTGGTGGCAGTGGCACTTGCCTATAATCCCAACATTTAGAAGTCCAAGGCCAGCCTGGACTACCTAGTGAGACCTTATCTCAACTCCCCTCTCCCCTCCAAAAAGGGGGTGGGGCTGTAATGGCAGACCACTTGCTAGAATGTGGTAAGCCCCGTTGCCACAAACAAAAAATACAGGAAG
This sequence comes from Heterocephalus glaber, assembly GCF_000247695.1. The sequence continues at coordinate 23,521,973 of NW_004624758.1, forward strand.
CTCTTTTACAAAAGAATTTGGTAAGTTGAGTTCTGTTTATATGGAAATACAGAAAATACCTAATACAGCAAATAACCTAATTTTTTTTAAAGTACAAATTTTGAGGAATTATACAACTTGATTTTAAGACTTACCATACCATAAAATTGTGGTAATCAAGACAGTGTGGTGTTAAGATAAGGACAGATCAATTGAACAGAGTAGTCTAGAGGGATCTTAATGTTTATGGTCAACTGATTTTTGACAGAAGTGCCTAGGTGGAGAAGGAAAGGTGTATGCTAATGGGAGGAAGAAGGGGAGGAGACCCTGATACTTACTTTATATAGAAATTAACTTGAATGGATTATAGCCCTAAACTGAGAGCTGAAACTAGATTCTAGAAGAAACAAAAGAAAATATAACTTTGCTAAGGGCGACTTTCTTAGGTTCCCAGAAGCATGAAAAATAAGAGAATATTGATGAATTCCATTTAATCAAATTTAAGAATTTTCTTCTAAATGCATTGATTGAAGAGCAACAAGGTCACATTACAAATAGGTGTGCCTTTTGAGATGGGTGTATTTTGTAGCCTTATTTAGCAATCCATCACCCCAAAATAGTGTAGAAAAGAATGTTGAGCTTATGATCAGGACCCTCTCCTGTAATTCTAACTCTGACATTTGTGAAAGATACTACTTAGCAAATTACTTAGTGTTTTGTTACGTTCTCTGAGCCTTTTTCTTTTTCTTCTTTTTTTTTTTGAGATGATAAATACTAATGTCTGCCTTACAGGATTCCTTTAAGGTTAGAGTCAAATGGAAAAATTAGATATAAAATATATATAAAGTGCTATTACTATTAGAGTATTATTATTTAGAAATAGTTTGATAAGTAAGAAAAAACTTCTCTTTTTCACATGTTATAGTTATAGTTACCTCTTAAGGAGAGTAAAAGTATAATAATAAAACTAATTAGACATTAGTGTACTTTTTGCCTGGAAATTTCCTTCATGTACTTTTTTAGTTTTAACAAGATTCAGCTGTACTCTAAAACATGTAATTATCCTCTGTGAGAAATAAAAGATAGTTAACTTAATAAAAGATAGTTATTAGGTGTCACTAGGATGCATCAGCCAGTCTCTATCCTTCTGTCATTTTCTCTTTTTAACTGTCTGAGGTCTTGAAACCTCCTGCTCATTAACTTCATTTACGTACAGCCAAGATAATTGGCTTTTATATAAAATTATCATAGAGTTCTGATGTATCTAAGGTCCCAGCACTATTTCAGTTTCCCATATTTCAGATAACAAACTGATACATGTGCGACATCAGTGATTATTTGTTAAAAGCATAGAGCAGTTTTGAAATGAGATCATGTGTAAGTCAGCCTCCCTCAGCTGTCTTTATCTACAAAATAGAGAAAATTATTATCTACCCTTGCAGCCTAATAGAATTTGTTTTGAGAATAAAATTAAATAAAAATTTGTAAGCTACTAGATTTCTGTAACTTTAAGATGGTATGGGAATGATATTTTTATAAATAAATGCCACTTAGGAAGGGCTGCAGTAAAATAAAATATTTACTCTTCTGTGTATTTCAGTGTTTTCATTTCTTTATTGAGAGTAGCTTCTTAATAGACATTAAATTCACTTCTAAAAACCCAGGGCAAATGTTGCCAGCTTCATGAATTCTTCCTTTAGTCCCTAAATTAAAAATGATATGAACCCCTGATTGCAGATAATTTGCATGGATGAAACAGTTTCCTTATTTTTGAATTCTTTACATTTTGCCCCCAATTTCTGAGTGAAACATCTAGATATTATGAAACAATCATTAGAATAGGGAAGGAGTCACTCAAACCTTTAACGTGTCTAATTTTACATAGGACGCTTATTAAACAAAACAACAAAAAAATACCCTTCCCTCATCCTTGGATGCTCTGAATCCAATAAATTGTCTTTGTGTTAACTATATTGTTCTTCCTTTAGTCTCTTGCGTTTTGTGCAGCTCCTCCCACAATAGTAGGTCTTTTGTACATGGTATTCCCTTTCCCTGATTTGGTGTTTCCTTTCTTTGTCTGTGTAATAATGTCTATCTCTCAGATTTGAACTTCATGAAATCCTAAGGGAATCTTTCCCTGGCCCCTCTAACAAGATCAGTTTTTTCACAGTATGTTCTCATAGCACTCAATACCCCATTATAGTATTCATTGTAAGTACAGCTTTTCATTTATTTGTATGATTATTTACATAATGATTCTCACTCAACTGGAAGCTACATAAAGATAGAAACTATATTCCTAAGGGCTAAGATAGTTCGTGGAACACAATTCTTGCTTAATAAATATTGCGTGAGTAGATGAATAATGGTCTACAAACAACTTTTTGACAAGCACCAGATCAGGAGTTCTTGATTTTTGCGTTCTATTTCTATCTTTTAATTTATCTCTTAACTTTAATATGTCTATTTGAGTATCTGTACAACTGAATGAAATCAGGCCTGTCTACCTTGTTGAACATTTAAATATCAAATGAGAAACATGAAGGTACTTTGAAAAATATAAAGGTACTATTGAAATATAAAATTACGTTAAATAGCTACTGATATAGATGAAAGGCATTGTGATGGATACAAAGTATAATACATGGACGGTGTTATTTATTTATTTACTGGGGATCGAACTCAGGACCTTGCGCTTGCCAGGCAGCCATGGTGCCACTGAGTTACATCCCTGGCCTTATGGATGGTGCTATTTCTTTTTAAAACATTTTATGCTATAAACTATTTCAAGACAGAGTTTAATCTCTTGTTCTTGTATATTTGACTACTTGCTTATCTTAGAAATATTAACTTACTATCCACTTAGAATAGGGAATATCATCATTTATTTTCACTTATGAAATGCCTATGGACCAAAATGACCTAAGGCTAACCTTTAAATATCTTTTTATGGTCTAGCAAGCTCTATGGCTTTAGTGCAAACTCCATCTCTTACAAATGGCTCATCTATGTATTCATAATTATTACTTTTGTGCTGTAGGGGATAAAGATTGTATATGTTACTTTAACACTGGATAAAATGGAATAGGAAAATAGTTCAATGAATTGAGGTGAGAATTTTGCTTTATTTTTAGAATAAGACAAGATACCCTCAGCTTTAAAAACAAACTAATCATTCCATAATTTTTTACTATTATTAAAATATGTTTGTTTTCTCTTCTTTTCTGTTCCCAAGTCTCCCTACCTTCACACTTTTTTATTCTTCTAATTGTTTTTCTTCTGCAATCTAGGTTGCAGGGGATAAAAAGCTGGCACTTAATCAAGAACATGATCTCATTGCTTTCAATGGCTTAGAAAAGAAACATTTTAAGGCAGTTGAAAGATTTCACTTTGGAAAGTAGGTACTGCATAACTAAGTGTGTTTGGTTCCCAGCAGAGCCTTGAGTAACCTCTTTCCAGCCATCCTCATGTTTTTATTTTTTCTCTTCTACTTCCTGTTCACTGAGCTATAGCCTAAGTTTAAAAAATCCAGTAAGACTTTTCTTTTGGCTCTCTTAGCAGAGTATTGTTTTCTGTTCTTTTATTCTTCTTTATAACACTTGTATTTTTTATTGTAATTGTGTCGAGGCAGAGAGATAGAACGTATAACTTACATTTCTCTCCTGCTTACACAAGTATTATTTCCTAAGTTTTCTGGGAGTCCTTGAATGGGACATAGCATGATTCAGGAACAGAAGTGAATATTCTTTCCTTGAAGCCACCTCTGGCTGTCCATCCACCCTAGTGCTATCCAGTATGGTACCTCATCACTGCCACGGCTGTTGGGTCCTCTGTGAGGGACAGTGCTTCTGGACTGTTGGCCTTCAAAGTGGAGGGGTGAATTAGAAAGCTGCCACCCTCCTCTCTCCATGCTGCCTTTGTTCCTAAGTCCCAAAACGACAGTTGGTGCTTAGAGTTTCACAGTCTGTCTTGAAAAGGCTTATCTTTTGGATCTACCCTTTTACTTCTTCTGGGCCCACAACCAGTTCAAAGAGGCAGATGGAAAAGGGCACCATATCATTTCTTCCATTGTCCTTATTTCATCTTATTCCTCTCTCTTCTCTCCTGCACCACCTTCTCCTTGAAATCTTAAGCATTCTTGAACTATAAGGCGTAATAGCACATATTTGGAGGGGTCATTGCCACACTATTTCTGGAAGGGAATTTCTAGGCAGATGAATATTTCTAACAACAACAACAAAAAAACTGAACTAGAAAAGTATGAGTTAACTGTATTAAGCAACTATGGGTTAACTAGGTAGCTGTGCTCTTTGTAGAATGTACCTGAGTAGCCATGATAACTTCTGTAATCTGTCACCAAAGGAGTGTAATGGACTGAGAGAGCTTCCTGCCAGAACTTTTTGGAAACCCCCACCCCCCACCCCGCTCTGCTTTGTGTAAATCCTGCTTGCTATATTCCCAGGGAAACTCCAGTGGAATTAAGCCTCATGGATATAAAAAATGTCAAATAACTAACCAACCAAGACTGCCAAATACTCCGCTTCTGCCTCTGTACCTCCTGCTTACAACCCTTTAAAACTGCCGGCCCGCTGATATTCTGGGCCTGACTTATTCGGGGAATGATCTCGATCAGGTCCGCCGGTATAAATAAAGTTGTTTGCTGCCTTCAAACCTCTGGGTGCCGTCTGTTTCCCCCTCCTGGTATTCTGCAACGTAACTAATAGTTGCCGAATTCTCAATTATACTTGAAACCAGCCCAGCTAATTTGTTACATATACAAAAAATAATTTTTGAATAGGTGTCCAGTACTTGCTGCAGAATTCAAAAGTTATAAAAACATGTCCAAGGCCGGGGATTTAGCCGCCGCCTGCTGCGCAAGCGCAAGGACCCGAGTTCATCCCCGGTACCAAAAAAAATGTCCAGTGTAAAGTCTACTTTGTCTTCATCCCTCAGTAACCAATTTCCCCTCCCATAGTATAAACACTATACCCTTCTTGTTCTTTTCACTTGGAATCTGTTTCATAATAGTATATAAGGAATTTCCTTAGTTTTCATGGCTATGTTGTAGCTATTTAGGTTATTTCTGATCTTTTGCTCTTAACATTAGTGCTGGTAAAGAATAACATTGAACATGAGTTATTTAGCTCCTGTATGATTTTATCTGTAGAGTCAATCTCTAGAACTGGAACTGCTAGGTTAAATGTCATGTGCATTCCAGTTTGGATCCTGCCACCTTTTCAGTGACTAAACTGTGAGAGGTTTGAGTTTGTTGATATTTGTTATGTACACTCCTTTTGGGGAACTAACTTTATCACCATCTGATTTTATTTGATTGTTCAGGCAATGCCCAGGCTATGTAGACCAGATATGAGAACAAAATGATAGTTTTGTTTCACAATGTAAGGGAGATAAAATTTCTCCTCTGTGCCCTTAGAATCTCTGGTTGAGCCTACTAATTAAACCGACAGAAAACAGATTATCAGCAGAAAAGCATACACATTTTATTTAGTCATTTGTTTTCATAGGATCCCCACAAGACAAATGAAGACCCTGAGAAGCAGTTAGGTCCAAAAGCTTATATACTGGGTTTGGCAAATAGTAAATTGTGAAAATGTGACAAGACAAAGAGGTCTAGACCAGGGTGGTTAATCTTGGAAAAATGACTAGGCAGATAAAGGTTAGTTTAACAAGGTTTGTTTGTGTAGATTTCTCTCATCCTGCACTCTCTGTCCCTGGTGATAAGAGTCTTCCTTCCTTCTGGTATAGGAGAACACCTTTCTCCTGGGAGTTTTATCTCCTGCTTTCAGGAAGAAAAAAATCAGAGTGCTGCTTTTCAAGTGCCTTTCACACAAAGTAATTAATATGTCAAAGCAGTATATTTTGGGGTGCCATGCCCTAAACCCCATCAACGCTTTTCATAGACACATAAGTATAAAAGTTATTTCTCTGTTATGAGACAGAGCACAATATAAGCTCAGTGGTAAATGGCAGTTGATACCCTCTCCTGTTGTGAACTAGAGGGTTCGAGCCCTGGATACAGAGATTACATGAGAAATTACAAACTCTTGGGAGAGATGCTGTGATTTTTTTTTTCATAAAAAGGAAAGCCTCAAGCTGGGTGTGGTGGCACACACCTATAATCTCAGCACTCTGGAAGGCCAAGACAGGAGATTGCAAATTTGAAACCAGGTTAGGTAATTTAGCTATTTGCTGAGACACTGTCTCAAAATAAAAAAAGAACTGGGAATGTAGCTCAGTGTGAAGGCCTTGTGTTTAATCCCCAGGACATAGGTCATGGGAACTTGAACATTTGTGTTCAGTCTCCCAACTTTTAAATACTGTGTGGTTCAATAACATTCATCCACAGAAATGATCCAAACCCCTGTCAAAGGACAAAATTAGGACAGTTTGGTTTAATGATGTTAATTGGCATTATGTTTTGAGTCTAGAATTGGACAACTCTTCATTTCATAGAATAGTGATCCAGTGAGCTGAGCAGAGGAGTTTGGTTTTGTAGACAGGAAAAGAGCTGAAGAAGGCAGACACAAAAAACAAAAAGTAAATTGGTCGTTTCAGACTAATTACTTGTAAGGCAAGGACAGGGAGACAGAAAAAGAACTGGTTGGTTAACCTCAAGCTACTTTAGATTACCTTTTTTTTTTGGTGTAAGGATTAAAGTACTGCAGAAGAAATTTAATTATGCCAGTTGAAACTGGCCTATTTGGGAAATTCAGTTGTTTATTTTTCAGATCCTGATTTCTCAGGTGCGATAAACAGTTTAGTTTCACTTTGGTGATATGGAACTTTGAGTGACTCCATTTTGATTTTTAGCCTGCTGTGTTGGGGTGCCGGGCAGGAGTTTGGTCATAAATAATGACCTTTTATAATTTTCATTTTTTTATCCCTAAACTGCCAGCTTGTGCTCTTTACTGTTGCATATACAGAAGCAGCTCCTTGATCTGTTTCTGTAGCTTTGACACCTCACACATTCTGGCTTCTCATCACCCACTATCTGAGTACTGCTTTTAGATGTTGCACTGATTTTAAAATATTTGCATGTCATCATCTGTTTGTATGTCATCATCTGTCTTCTTGAATAATTACATGGAATTCCCTTTACCCCACACCCTTTCTTTATTTTCTTTTAAAAAATGTATTAGTACATGTTTGCCGAATGTAATAATTACACTCATTGTGAGGAGTTGGTATATGTATATAACACATCTTTATTCTTTTTACTTCTCTCCTCACACCTCCTCCCTTCATCTCTAAAGTGTTTGCAAAAGATCTCCTTGTTTTCTATTATCTTTTATTTTGCTCTTTATATTATTTATACTTCGGGTTTTTCGTATGAGAGAAACCATGTGATATTTAAGCTTATGTGTCTGATTTATCTCAATGTTTTGGTCTCAAGATGTATCCATTTTCCTACAGATGACTCATTTATACTTCTTTAAAGCAGAGTGGTACTCCATTGTTTGTAAATACCACATTTTCTTTATCCATTCATCTTAATAGTAATACTAGTAAAGATGAAGGGGTGGAGAAGGGTAAAAATGAAAGAAATAAAATTTGAAAAATAGAGAAAAGGAAGATGAAAAAGGGGAGGAAAAAAAGTAGGATTTTGTTTTGTTTGTTTTTTGAGACAGGGCCTTTCTCTGTGGTTCAGCCTGGCCTTGAACTCATGTATCTCAGGCTGGCTTCAAACTCAAGGTGCCCCTCCTTCTTCAGCCTCCTGATTACAGCTGCGCACCTGGGATTACAGGTGTCCACTGCCACACCCAGCTAAGGATCTTATTAAGGAATAAAGGAAAATTAATATAAATGCAGAAAAGAATAAATAAGCAAAAGAGAAAAATAGAACAAAGTAAAAGGAGGAAAATACCCAAACCCCAAAAAACAAATGGAAAAAAAGAAAAAATGAATGCCCCCAAATTCCTCTGTGTTTGTGAATGGTTTCTTCCCAGGGTATTCAGTATTGGAATCTACCAGATATTGGAGAGGGATAGTGAGTGACTGAGATGTGTTTAGTTTCCGTATTCACATTTTTGTATGTGAATACTAAATCTTGCCCTGCCTTTCCTGCTGAGCATGATTGATTAGTGGTGTCCACACTAAGGCTGTATTCACTCCAGGTGCTCCCAGTTTCTGTGTCATTCTGTGTGCCTCAAGTCACAGCTTTCTCTGCCTAGCTTTATGAGCTGTGTGAGTTTGTGAAGTTCCCTCCTGCTTGAGGCCCCTCTGTTCATACACCCAGGATATGGCACCCTTCCAAGCCTAGGCAAATCCCCCATCATGTTGGCGGATACAACAGTCAGTCCACTGGGCTCTGTGTTTCGTTTCTTGTATACAGCATATTGTTGCATTTTCCTTTTTAATCCATTCTGCCAG